>JAWQFJ010011002.1:0-18865 GCA_034096865.1 Theodoxus fluviatilis
GCACGCACGCACGCACATATATACACATATATATACACGCACACACTCAACACACACGCACGCACACGAACACGCACGCACACACACACACGCGCGCACACACACACACACGCACACGCACACACACATGCACGCACACACACACACACTTTCCAACTAATGTGTGTTCCAGTCTTTCCCCCAACTAGTTGTCCACTAAGGCCTAATAGGCCTACCTATCCATCGTGTATTTTCTCGGCCACTTCTTACCCATTATACTGAGCTGTGACTAATTTCAGTTTCAACTGGTCTACATGTCCTTTGCTTTGTGTGGGGGAGAGTCAGGATAGCCAATTGATTGGCTGGCTGGCTAGCGGGCGAGCGGACGGATGTAGATGTTACAGCCTGTCAGTCTTTGACGGTTAGTTAAGCCAAAATCAATTAAGTAGCCTACTCGTTCGAGTGAGTCGTCTCGATTCCTCAATTATTTGCTTTTTACGAATCGCGCAGGGACACTTGGTGGGTCTATTCTTACCCCCAACCCACAGAGTCACCGAGCAACTCTGCTCAAAACCCTTGGGATGTGTGGATAGGGAGTGTAGGAGGAACACAATAGAGTCATTTCACAGCTCTCCCCCATGACCATCAAGCCTCCTTGACACCCTGTAGCGTTCAACGCTCATCGAGGTCGAGCCGGAATTGAATGAGGAAATAATTAGGGGTCATCATTGTCACTGACCTGGCCTTTGAGACTCGCCGATGACCGTCGAGTTGTCCATTGGAAAGCTGAAGACAAAGGTGGAGAGAGCAGCCGTGAAGCGATATGAAAATGGCCATCTGTGTTGTCGGAGGATCCCTCGCAGCCTCTCTGGGTGTTGATTTGGCAGTGGTCACTTGAGTCTCCAATAGGTCGTCTGCTCCGAGTAGTCTGTCCACGTCTGGTCAAGCGTGAAGTGTGGACAGAGACCTGTGGTGATGACCACCTGTCTCTTAGCACTGAAGTTTCATAATGAAAGGGCGGTGTTGGTGCAGCACAGGGTATTTGCGAGTCTGCATATAAAAAGGGATGAAATACCCTTTAAGGCGTGTAGTCACGCGTTGAAAGGCAAGGTTCCTTGTACAAATTATGAAGGATTCAAATTACTATGCAGTCTCATACACAGTCACAGAAGCATTCACTTATTCACCACAAAGTGATGTATACCGCAGCAGATTACTGCTAATACTGATCACACACTGCCTTAGTGGAGAAGATAATCCTCAAATCCGACATTTTACCTCGTGAAATTATTTAGAACACTCACTTCGGACTATATCATTGAATAGAGAGCCAGACGCAGACGAGACAGAACCTGACATTGTGTGTGCAGACAGCAAACTATGGCATTGTTGTCCTTCATTGGGAACGTGGGGACGAGAGGGAGGGAGGGAGGGAGGAGTGGATGGGTGGGTGGGTGGGTGGGTGGGTGGATGGAGGGGTGGATGGGTGGGTGGATGGGTGGGTGGGTGGGTGGATGGGTGGGTGGGTGGGTGGGTGGATGGGTGGGTGGGTGGATGGATGGAAAAAATTAGCGACGTGACAGCCATTTTATAGCTATGTAAGGCCACTGATCACGAAATCACTCGAACTAGTTGAAATAAGTCAAGTCACTATGTTCCTAGTGATTCACCTATAACGCATCGCGTAGGTAGACGTGGTAGTTCTATTCTTACTGTGGTGGAGTGGAATAAGGCATGGTGGCAGCAGGGCGCAGGTATGAGACAAAATCGTAGCTGCTTTCCACAACTTTATTTTTCACCCATGGGTACAGGAGCTGCTGGCTGGTCCGAGGCCTGATGATAATAGCCTGGACCAACCCAAGACCGTGGTGGCAGCGGTCTCTGTAGACCGTGGTGGCAGTGGTCTCTCTAGACCATGGTGGCAGTGGTCTCTCTAGACCGTGGTGGCAGTGGTCTCTGTATACTGTGGTGGCAGTGGTCTCTCTAGACTCGTGGTAGAAGTGGTCTCTCTAGACCGTGGTGGCAGTGGTCTCCCTAGACTTGTGGTAGAAGTGGTCTCTCTCGTCTTGCGTGCCGTTCCCCCTTAACAAGGGAATGCACGGACCTCATAGGAGCCAGGGTGTAGATCTTCTTTCTTCTTCTCGATCGCCGATCACACTTGGAGTCCAGATCTTGAAATATCATCAGTGGTCCTCTGCAGCGCATCCACCGGCCCGTACAGTTTGTTGTGCAAGGACTCCGGCGTTGGCCAAATCTCTGCCCTCAGCAACCGGAGGCTCCCGCAGTCCTGTAGGATGTGGGCCGTGTCCTGTTCTGCCTCTCCACAAGGACACATAAGGGACGGCACAACATGCATCTTTTTGTGAAGATGCTGGTTCAGTCTGTTATGTCCCGTTCACAGGCGGAAGATGACAACCTGCTGCGGTCTTGATAGCAGGTGGTAGCTGTCCTGTGGCTGGGGCGTCCTGTGCATAGTCTTAATTATGGTCTTCACCTCTGCAGGCTGACGGGGTTGTTCTCTTTATCAACTTCTGAAACCAGCTTTGTCATTTTGTCCGCCTCTTCATTTTCTTGTACACCGCAGTGGGAGGGGATCCACTGCAGTACTGTCCTCAGGCTCTTGATGTTATTCAGCGCCTGTTCCAGCTGAGGCTGTTTGTTACTGGTCATCGCTTGCAGCACTGACAGAGCGTCGGTCAGAAAGACCACCTGGTTGTCATGGTTGACTCTGTCAATGATAGTATTTGCTGCATGGATCAGTGCTTGCACCTCAGCTCTATAATTTGTGCAGTGGAGGCCTGTTGGTATAGCCTCTGCTTGCCACTCACCACTGGGGTACTGGATGTACACCCCAGCTCCTCCCTTTCTTACGGCATCTGTGGCTGACCCGTCTGTGTAGACCCGTATCCATGCTTCCTGGGGGTACCTTTCGTCAAGCATGGCAAGCGTCAGGGCCTTTTTCATCACACTGCTTTGCTCGTCCTTTGTTGTGAGGTGGGGGACGCTGGTCTGTATGTCCAGGTTTCCCAGTCTGTCTTCCCAGGATGGGGCATCAAGGGAGAATGATGGTGCCTCTACCAGCTCTGGCATCACTGACTGATGTTTTCGGGTGTAGATTATTTCCCAGATCTTAACCTTGGTTCCTGGGTTGTGCTTCCATTTGGCAGAAAAGAGAGATTACTTAATTTAACTTACTTTGAAATGACTTCTTACAAATGTTGCCTCATTCAGCATAACACAGTCTATTGAATGAATCACATGCCGTTGCAAGTAGTTGTCTTACTTGAGAGGAAACATCAGACTTACAGTCAAAATGTTACAATTCATATGCCAGAGTGGGAGAACGGCTCATTAGCCAGGGGTCACGCTAATGTAACGAGTGACTGACAGGGCAGCTGCACCAACAATCAGACCACAACAGAGGAGGGGGTCACAGAGTGGTCAACTGGTCAGCTTGCCTTACAGAAAGGATTGGGAAGGGGGTTGGAGAGAGGTCTGACACACAGGTTTGGGGTGGGAAGAGACAGAAGCAGGGATATTTCAATGGAGGATGAACACAGTAGATGTACAATACACTTGATGATAGGGTGCACCCTATCACATTACCTTCAAGCCACAGGGGCGAGATGTCTACACCGCTAAGCCCCCACCAAAACAGTATTCTCTGCACTGCGGTGTACCAACATGTCTCTTTGCAGTGCTACAAGTCATGCATTTCGTTTCCGCTTTTCACAAATCACAACGAGGTGATGTTTGTGAAGTTTTCACTCTCTCAGCCTTTGTCGGCTATGTAAGGCCACTGATCGCGATAAATCACAAGAGCTTGTTGGAGTGCGAGCAAACAAGGTCTCCATTATCCTAGTTGCTCGCCATGTGCAATCGCGTGTCTGACCCGTTTTCACAAACTGAGTCTTAACTCGCACGCAGCCAAAACGCAGTAGAGGCTGACAAAGGTGAAAAAAGTGGATTTTGTGCATTTTCACGTTTTGGCAAAACTGAATCCTACATACACTTAATTTTCACAATCTAATGTTGGAAAGTCAAAAAAGTGGATTTTATGCATTTTCACGTTTTGGCAAAACTGAATCCTACATACACTTAATTTTCACAATCTAATGTTGGAAAGTCAAAAAAGTGGATTTTATGCATTTTCACGTTTTGGCAAAACTGAATCCTACATACACTTAATTTTCACAATCTAGCGTTGGAAAGTCTCTTTTCAGCTTAAAACACACCAAATTGCACATTATTTCACCCGTCCATTCTAAATTGAAATACAATCTCTTCCTCCGTTTTGCATTTTTAGTTGAATAGTAACAATCATTTGTTGTCAAGATCAAATGCTTTTCCATTTATTTATCATTCTATGTTCAGAAATAAATTTTCTCTACCAACCTGCCAAATTTTGAGCTGATGCATGCATTAAAAAGGCCAGTTGCGAAGAAAAAAAATGTAGATGAAGTTGTTAAATCTTTGACCCTTGCTTCCTCAAAATAACCTCAGCACACCACCTCTCTTTGAGTGAGCATAACTTGAACAGTTTTTGGAGTAGAATATTGATTTTTATATCAAACGAAAGATACATTTTTGCAGATTTTGAAAATAACAATATATCAAAATCTCATTTTAGCGAGTTTAGACTGAAAACGGGTCACATATGTAGACGCATCGAGTCCAATTTTCCCCACCCCACAGGGGAAACAATCTACATTGAGAAGCGCATTCCGGGCGGCTGAGACTGTGTTCAGAATGCGATGGATGGATGGACGGATAGAGACTGTTTTACAGCCTATCAGCCTTTGTAGGCTATGTAAGGCCATTACGCACGAAAATCACTAGAACAGTTTAGAGTAAACGCAAATCAATTCGCGGTGTCCCTAGTTGTTCGCCTCTGACGAATCGCGTAGGGAGAGGCGGTGTGACTGTTCTTACCCCCATCCCACAGGGGGATTCAGAATGAGAGACACGTAAACTTGCTTGTGACTTAAACCCATTGCGTGCGATTTATGACTGAACAAAAGCACTTCTTTCCCTTCTTGTGCATGAAGGTTTAACACAGCTACATATGTATTTCGGCTGGTACATGTTTATAACCGTATTGAGCTACTGCTATAAGGAAAAACACGCTACTTACTAGAAATGTCGGATTCCAGTCGGCCATTTTTCAGTTCGAGGAAAATTGCCAGGAGCAAAGCCCAGGTCACGCCGTGCACGTGCAGCTTGGCAGTCATGATGAGCACGAAAAACGACTGCTTGATGCATTTTGTATGTTCGTGTAATTAAAATTTTGCAATATCATGTCATACTGATTAGTGCATTTTATTCTTCAGTTTCTCATTTTAGCTTTTTGCGCAGAATTTGAGCTAATGATATGTAAAACAATAATAAAAAACGAAGGGATGGATGGGGCAGGATGAGAAATGGAATGAATGAATGGATGGATGTGTGGATGGATGGATGGATGGATGGATGATTGGTTGGATGGATGGATTGATGGATGGATTGATTGAGGGAGGGAGGGAGGGATGGGAGGAATGGGAGGAATGAGAGGGAGGGATGGGATGGAGGGAATGGATGGATGAATAGTTTCATTCCCTATAAGTCTTTGTAGACTATTCAAGACCATTGATCACGAAATCACTGGAACTATGAGAGTAAGAGTAAGTCCATTCTAGTTCACTAGAGACTTCCCCTACCGCCGAAAGACTGACTCGGGTTCAAAGAATGGAACAAGTCCAGTCACGTTCTCAAATGTTGATCGCCTTTTACTAGTCACACAGGGAGGGCGGTGCATCTGTTATTATCCCCAACCCCCAGGAAGCTGGTAGATAGAAAAACAAGGTGTGAAAATGAATAATAAAATGTCGAATCATGGTGGTTGCACTGTATTAACTATCGCTCCTGTGTTTCCATCCTGTCACTCTCCCCAATCCCATCTGCCTTCCCCACCCTACTCCTTCCTAGTCCACTCCCACCCTCACCCCATAAACTGTCCCCACCCCACAAACCTTCCCCACCCCAAACCGTCCCCACCCCATCCTATCTTCCTAGCACCCACTGCACATCCACCCTTCATCCAACTCCGCTTAAAGGCACTTTTACACCAACGCAACACAAACACACACAAAAAAACACACACACACTCACACATATACATGTACACATACACACATACACACGCACACAAAGACAGACACACACACACACACACAAACACACACACACACAAACACACATACACGCACGCACTTGCCCCCCACCTCCACCCCCCTACCCCCCACCCCACCCCACCCCTTTCTTCGCACTCTCAGCCTCGGTACACCATCTAACTCAAGTTTTCACACAGAATGATTTTAACACAAATCGTCTAAAGTATTGTGGTTATTTGCACCAAACGCACCGAGTTAAACTGGTGAACTTGAGCACTTGTTCAACACATCTGAAAGCTAGCTGCAAGATTTTCGAGCCAGGTTTCTGCTCCAGTGGCAATTATTGATCTTCTGACGAAGAGAAAACGCTTCAAAGTCGAGAGGGACGAGACCCTGAGCAAACGAAGCAGGACCTGTCACGTTCCCACAATACACCGCTATTTCAGTCAGGGCAGGACAGAAGTCAACAATAGCGCGTGGCGCAGCTTAGCGCATGCGCGGGAATCACGTGACTCGCATGTCCAATCATTTCTCACACACACGCCACCTGGTGGGACGAGGAACGGCAGCGGTCCACACCATGACAGCCTGACACAAGGTCTTCCTGTAATATAATGTCTTGGGACGTGTCTCTGTTCCTCAGTGATGAAAAATAAACTTTCCTCGCCTGCAACAGGTCGTGCAGTACGTGTGTCCAAAAATGGTGCAAAAACTAGGTCCGTTCGACCGTTGGATAGCAACTTAAGTGTCTCCATGAAAGTCTTCACATCTGCCAGATCAAAATGGAGACCCCTCAGACAGTCTTTCGTGAGAAGGAAATTTCAGTCGGTAAGAAGACGAAGCCTGCAATGTCCAATCTGTCTCGTTGCCTGCCTGGTTACTTTACAGCTAAAGTGTCTGTCTCAACGTTCGCATATCTTGCTGGTCAAGACTCTAGAGAAGAAGGGGTTATTGAAGTATTGTCCAGGCGAACACTGTTGCCGTAACTCATACTTGTTCTCCATTCACCAAGTCGATAAGCTATCATCACCAAACACTGCCTGTCTTCGTATCCCACCAACGTCACATGTACGCACAGGACAGTTCGTCCGTAGTGAGATTGCAGAACGTTTGGAAAGGGGAAGCTGAGGGCTTTTGCTTTCCACATTGACCCTGTCGTCCGCTTTTCAGTGACTCTTGAGGTCGCGGACGCCTCGCTGGTTGTCATAGGTACAACATCGTTCTCTTGTGTTTAGGATTTGATTGGAAATCCTTCACCAGTTGTAACAGATTTCAAGGATTACAATTTATTCTGTGGGAGTTGAAGAGGTTGTGGCT
The DNA here is from genome assembly GCA_034096865.1 of Theodoxus fluviatilis. Lineage (NCBI taxonomy): Eukaryota > Metazoa > Mollusca > Gastropoda > Cycloneritida > Neritidae > Theodoxus > Theodoxus fluviatilis. The sequence goes on from JAWQFJ010011002.1 coordinate 7,446, forward strand.
CATTGGGACTTGTTCTCTCCTTTCAGTAAACATACATACCGCGCTAACTGGAGTCTATCCTTCCTGCGGTGATAGCAGACTAGAAACGCAATCATGCGGGTAGCTTTTCTCCGATCTCCCGCCGTACACACGACACTTTCTCCTGGGTTCTACTAGAGTTATCCACAGCGGTTATTGCACGAGAAGATCCACGTAATGACGCAGTGTTATTGGTTTGTAATGTCTCATGTGCGTTGGGGGTAAGAATATATATATATATATATATATATATATAGACAACACTGCGTCTCCCTACGCGATTCGTTAAAGGTGAATTATTGGAGGCATCGAGATTTGACTTGCTCTCATTCTAACAAGCCTTACTCAGCATCAGCAGCAGTATCATCATCATCATCATCATCATCATCATCATCATCATCATCATCATCATCATCATCATCATCATCATCATCATCATCATCATCATCATCATCATCATCATCATCATCATCATCATCATCATCATCATCACCACCACCACCACCACCATCATCATCATCATCATCATCATCATCATCATCATCACCACCACCACCACCACCATCATCATCACCACCATCATCATCACCACCATCATCATCATCACCACCATCACCACCACCACCACCACCACCACCACCACCACCACCACCACGGTCGTTGTCGTCATCATCATCATCATCATCACCACCACCATCATCATCACCACCATCATCATCACCACCATCATCATCATCACCACCATCACCACCACCACCACCACCACCACGGTCGTTGTCGTCGTCGTCGTCATCATCATCACCATCATCATCATCATCATCATCATCATCATCATCATCATCATCATCATCATCATTAGTCCCTTATCCTCTCGACTTTTCACCATTTGCCTCCTTGTGGAAATGTTCCGTAACTTTCTGCTTGTGTAATTTATCGATAATGAAAACAATTCTAGTTTGTCTTGTAATGACTGTAGTGTGTGTATGTGTGTGTGTGTGTGTGTGTGTGTGTGTGTGTGTGTGTGTGCGTGTGTGTGTTCGTGCGTGCGTGCGTGCGAGTTTGCGACCATGCGTTCGTGCGTGCATGCATGTGTACATACCCAGGGGCGGACGAGGGGGGGGGGGGGGGGGGGGTTCCGGGGTTTCCGGAACACACACCCCCCCCCCCCCCCAACAGAAAAAACAAAACAAAAAAACAAAAAAACCCCACTATTTTTATTAGTAACAAAATGTGCTGTCTGAAAGTGGTAATGATCACCATCAGAATGCGCCAGATTGGAACATTTTGCAGTGAATATCCCCCCCCCCCCCCCCCCCCGCTTTCACGGTTCGGTTGAGTACTGAAACACACACCACCACCCACCCCCGCTATCACGTTTTGGTTGAGCCCTTTAAACCCCCCCCCCCCCCGCTCTTAAAAAGGTTTGGAACCACCACCACCCCCCCACCCCCTAAATGAACTGATCCGCCCCTGATACCTGTGTGTGTGTCTGTGAAAATGCGATAATAGTCGTGAGTTTTTTGTGTATGCGCGCATCCTATTGCAAATATTTTATTTTCAGCCTGACCTTACCGACCAAAGACTCGTGCATCAGCAGTGTCCTTAGTGGACTCAGTATATTGTCAACCTTGCCGCGGAACAAGAAGAAAGGAAAAACAGACTCTAGTGCCACGCTTAAAAGCATGCTCCTACACCGCCCTCACCAGATGTCGCGCTATGTGCCACGTGCCGCCAGTTGACGTCATCGTCACGTGAACCGGGGATCGTGTGGCAGGTGCATAGCGGAGGCGGAGAAGAAATGGGGAGAACGCTCTCTTTGCTTGGATGATTGTCTGAGGAACCCAGAGCCAGCCAAGCGGACAGACGAAAACCCGAGAGAGCAAGGAGAAAGAGGACCGGTGTCGCCCTAATGAAGACACCCCCACCGCCATAACCACCCCTTCTTTTCTCGCTCAACATCCCACTTTCGTTGGAGAAACATTTTTCAGCTGCGGTGCTACTTGATTATCGATGACTTCAATGTATTTCTTTACGAGATTCTCCCGCAAATAAGTCTGGTTACTGAGTGAGATGGAATTGGAGAACGTTTAAAGTAGCTCAGTTTGTCAATCTAACTGCATCGTGCTCTGAGTGACTGACGATCAGTGTGAAAATACCCGTGACAATAGTGTATTCTGTCTCCTTCTTAGTCGTTAACACTACAGTAAAAAAAAAGAGAGAGAAATCATCCCACAGGTCGATCGAGTTTGTGTCTGACCCTTGTGTCAGAATGATCACGCCTTCAAATCAAACCGTCATGACTCCCTTCTCAGAACGATCCTATAGACATAGCATTCATGACATCTGTAACGTCGTTGGCTCGTTTCGTTTTACCCTAAATCATGAATAATCAGTCTTGCAGAGCCCTAAACATTTATACTTTTTCTTCCGACTTAAAATAAGGAGGAATCCTAAATCACCGACACCGTTTTCACAAGCGGTCAGTTTTTACACGGTGGATTATTTCCCCTGATGCCCTCTTCTCGTCATTAGGTTCTGGTGTTGGTGGGGCCATTCAAGCGGCCCCTAAGGGCCAGGGCAAGGTTTGTTTGGGGCGCGTGTCTGCTTTGTCGCGGCTACAATCCCTCCCCAGCACAAAGCACAAACGTAGTGAGATGATGGATAGGGGGTGGGGGAGCGGGGTGGAGGAGGCGGAAGGATGGGATGGGGATTATTCTGCTCTCCAACAAGGGTGTTCATTCCGACTGTCGATCGGTTTGTTTGTTCCTATAGTCTAATCTCAAGTTTCAATATTGGGTGTCTGGCAGTCTTGATTTCTAACTCTGGTTCACTTTGATACTGACATTAGGGATTTGCTGTCTGCATCGAATCTCCCGTATCAACACAGGGGTCGGTCGTTATTTTGGAGCCTGTCGAGGGAGAGGTCAGGCAAACATTCTGTCCTTTTCAGTGTCTCCATAAACCTTTGTGTCCATGTATGAGCCTGCCTGCCTGCCTGCCTGCCTGCCTGCCTGCCTGCCTGCATGCCTGCCAGCCTGCCTGCCTGCCTGCTTGTCCGTCAATCCGTCATTTCGGCTGTCTCCCAGACCACCGTCTGCTCTCGCCTGTGTTTTGTGAGTGTGTGTGTGTGTGTGTGTGTGTGTGTGTGTGTGTGTGTGCGTGTGTGTGCAGGGCCGGACCCAGGGGGGGGGGGGGGTTCCAGGGGTTCCGGAACCCCCCCCCCCCCTAGAAAAAGCATGTACCTTGGTTTGAGTTTTTTTGTTTTTTAAATATTTTTTGTGTGTCTCCAAAAACAATGCTGCTCTTACCCCTCAAAACAAGGCCCAGAATGCACCAGATTGCACAGATTTTAACCGTTTTTCAAAATTTTTCCGGGGGGGCATGCCCCCGGACCCCCCTAGTTTGCGCGCCTGCTTCGCAGTCGCGCGCTCGTGGCTTCGCCACTTCGCTGATTTGTTCCCCCCAACCAAAAAGGAACCCCCCCCCCCACAACTCATTTGGTCCGGCCCTGGTGTGTGCGTGTGTGTGTGCGTGTGTGTGTGTGTGTATATGTGCGTGTGTGTGTTCTTGTATGTGTGTGTATGTGTGCGTGTGAGTGTGCGTATATGTGTGTGTGCGTGTGTGTGTGTACGTGTGTGTATGTGTGCGTGTGTGTGTATGTGTGGTGTACAATACAATACAATACAACTTTCTTTGTCCCACAACATGCAATTCAAGTACACTTTATGAGGCAGCAATAAAATAATCTTATAATAATCATACATTAGAAGAATACATAAAAATAATGTGATGGGATAAATACATATGAAAAGAGACAGCACACTCGCACGCACACACACTCCCTGCAAACCTCAGCCTCCATAGCACATCACAGGCAACACTAACACCAGCAAGTATGCACAAGAACAAGCAAAAACATCTCACATCACAATCATCACTACAAGCACCACAGACCAGCAAAAATGTCAGAAAAGAAAAAATGCAGTCAAATTGAAACAATCCATCCAACACAAGTGGGCGAAAATCCAAAGCAACAGCACCAACTAAACCTAAGACCACAGCAAAAAAAAAAAACAACAACAAGAACAACACATCTAACTAACTGTTCAAAAGTCTGACGGCATATGGAATAAAAGATTTAGAACCTCGGTTCCTTTAAAGGGAGGCACGGAGTATCGGCGTCTAGATGGAAGCAAAGAGAACTCTCTCCTCAGACAGTGGTCCAGGCGCATGCTTGTTTGTTTGTTTCTGTGTGTGTGTTTGTGTGCGTGTGTGTGTGTGTGTGTGTGTGTGTGTGTGTGTGTGTGCATGTGTGAGTGCGTGCGTGCATGTTATTTTCACAAACTACGATCACGAAGCAGTCATGATGTTTTAAATACTTTTCATAATTTCCCAAGGTGTTTACTTTTAAACAACATTAGCAAAAGCCAACGAGTAAAATGTAAGCATTTGTCAAATCTCTAATTTTCCTAAAGCTTTATCCTGATAGTTTCATAGTAATTTTGAATTGTTCGCTTCATCCCTACGGACGCAACACTAGCGAAGAAACTGCCAGAATCGACAGCATTTTCCACAAGACCCTTGCAATTGCGCTGGATCCAAACCATTGGTGCTGGTGGCATCTTCCATTTGCATATATCGAGGTTGATGACATCTTCCATTTGCATATATCGAGGTTGATGACATCTTCCATTTGCATATATCGAGGTTGATGACATCTTCCATTTGCATATATCGAGGTTGATGACATCTTCCATTTGTATATATCGAGGTTGATGACATCTTCCATTTGCATATATCTAGGTTGATGACAACTTCCTTTTGCAGCTTCCATTTGCATATATCGAGGCTGACGACATCTTTCATTTGCATATATCGAGACTGGTGGCATCTTCCGTTTGCATATATCAAGGCTGGTGGCATCTCTCACTCGCGTATATCGAGGCTGGTGCCATCTTTCACTTGCATATATCGAGGCTGGTGGCATCTTTCATTTGCATATATCGAGACTGGCGGCATCTTTCATTTGCATATATGGCCGGAGAAGAGTTCACCAGGGGTCATATGGTAATTAGCAGCGCAGCCATGATGGTAGGTTGCATAACTTCCAGTGCTATATGTTGGGGTATGTTTCGGGTCTGTGTTGAGGAGTGATTATCGCTAGATCGTGGCAAAAGGGTGGCATTAAAGCATGCAAAATGTTTAATTAGATTTTAAAAAACTAATCGAAAATAGTCATAATAGACTATTGTAACGTATACTTTCTGCACAAAACCCACAGACAATAAGTAAACAAACCACACCGTACGTACCTAGCAGACGAACACGATCGAACCGTAGCCACTACGCCAGCAGACGATCGAGCTAGTGTGATATAATGTTTCATGTAAAGCTCGAATGAGTGGCAGCAGATAACTGTTTAGTTCTGGCTTGAATTGACTATTTCGTTTCCCTGGTCAGGCGAGGACAGAAAATTCACGATCATCGAGTCGATGAGTGCATGATCAACTTGCCCGCATTCGGCGTAATGTAACGTGTAAGATTATGACAAGAAAATGGCATTAAAGCACAAAACAAAGTTTCACGACAACTAAATTCACCAATTATATTAATAACTGACCATTTTTACACCTACAGCTAGTGCTCAAACCTTACAAAGCAAACAAAACATACTGCGGGGAGTGTCCCGGTCACGCATCAAAACTCAGTGCACGAGTGATCGTTTCGCTTTTCTCTTATTTGTTTATCTGCTCCGACATGGTAAGCTGGCTGTGCCAAGAAACCAACATCTAAAATAATTAGAGTTAGTTGATACATTTTTCTTTCTAAGGTAATGTCCGTGAGGAAGAAAACGCGTTACGTTGACTTTCGCAAGCCCGATGCCTGTCGATTTTACCTCAACAAAATTGAGGTGATCGGCGGGCTCGATCCATACCAGCTGACGCTCCCTGTGGGTTAGGGGGGGGGGGGGGTGGTAAGAATTGACCCACCGCGTCTCCCTTCGCGATTCGTAAGAGGCGAATAACTAGGTACATCGTGACTTGATTTGCGCTGACTCGGAACTATTCTAGTGGTTTTTGTGCTCGGTGGCCTTACGTAGCCTACAAAGGCTGATAAGCCTTAAAACTCCATCCATCCATCCACCCATCCATCCATCCATACCAGCTGACGAAGGACCAACTTGATCCGGAATTGAGGAACACTCCGCCAACGAGTGCCATGGACATATTTAATTGTTGTACTCGGAACATCGGCGTACACGTTGGAAGAGTTAAAGAATTATAGGTCTTTGGAAGTCTATCGATTCTTCGTAGCAGGATTCGTGGGAGATGTCTGCTGATTCTCGCCGGGTGTTTGTCTCGAAAGGTCAGATCTATTCTGTAAATCTTCTTTTTCCATCCTCTTCGTCTAGCTTCGGTCACCCTGTGCACAATCGGACCTTGATTGGTTTTCTCTGATGGTATAAAGTAGTAGGAGCGTTTGACTCCCCTTAATTTGTCTTTTTGTTGGTTGTTAAAACAATTTTTCACGCAGCAAGAAGTCGGCATGGTTGCGCGTCTCCCGTAGCACAGCTTAGCAGACAGCGCTCGCCTCCTACCAACATGGCTGAAAGCACGTGGCTTCTACAAATAACTCCGGAAGTGACGACAACGCGTCTCCGGCCAATATTGAGGCTGGTGGCATCTTTTACTTGCATATATCGAGGCTGGTGGCAACCCCCATTAGCATATATCGAGGCTGGTGGCAACCTCCATTTGCATATATCGAGGCTGGTAGCATCTTCCACTTGCATATTTCGAGGCTGAAGACATCTTCCATTTGCGTGACAGCTTGCATGCGGAACGAAGCCAAGCCTCGTTGCCGCGTCATTCGCTCTCGCTGCATGCGAGCATCATTGTCCTCCCTGTCAGAACCTTCTGCTCGCAGTGATGTCTCCGTTTCTGCGTGTGACTGCCTCCATTAGTGTCAAGTCACTGGAATCAAAGCTCTCTTAATTGATCATGTTTAATTGAGCATTCGAAAATGTGGCATTGCAAAAAATTTTAATGAAATTTTAAAGGCCCTCGAGCTCCAATGGATAGCTTCCGATTTTAATTATTCGTCTGAACGAGGGCACGTTTGTGTTGTAAAGGCATGCTTGTCACTGTCATTCAACGATATGACTAATTTAGCTCCAGTGTCCCCTTTCTTTGCAGGCGAATCACCATCCTTAAAAATTTTAATCAATATATCTGGTGAAATGAATAGGAAAATCTCAAGTTCTTGTGCCGAATATGTTTATGGATTTTATTTTGTAGCTTCTCAGGTCTAACGAAGGCTGTGACTGAATCTGATGGGCAAAGAGGGTAGAGAGAAGAAAGGCATACAGAGTGATAATATTAACCCCCTACTACTAAAACACTGCTCGAACACTACCACCACTAGCACTATTGCTACCACTACCATCATCGCTAACACTACTACTACCACTACCACTACTATCACTACTCCTACCACTATCACTACTACTACCACTACTATTATTATCACTACTACTACCACTACCATCACTATCACTACCACTACCATTACAATCACTACTACTACCACTACCATTACTATCACTACCACTACCATCACTACTACTACCACTACCATTACTATCACTACCACTACCATCACTATCACTACCACTACCACTACTATCACTACTCCTACCACTACCATTACTATCACTACTCCTACCACTCACTACTACTACCACTACCATTACTATCACTACTCCTACCACTACCACTACTATCACTACTCCTACCACTACCACTACTATCACTACTCCTACCACTATCACTACTACTACCACTACTATTATTATCACTACCACTACCACTACCATCACTATCACTACCATTACTATCACTACTACTACCACTACCATCACTACCACTACTACTACCACTACCACTACTATCACTACTCCTACCACTATCACTACTACTACCACCACCATTATTATCACTACTACTACCACTATCACTACTACTACTACCACCTACACTACTACTACCACTACTACTACAACTACTACTACCACCACTACTACTACTACTACCACTACCATCACTACTACTACTACTACCATCACTACTACTACCACTACTACTACAACTATTACTACTACCACTACCATCACTACTACTACCACTACTACTACAACTATTACTACTACCACTACCATCACTACTACTACCACTACCATCCCATCACTATTACTATACATCCACACATTATTATTATAATTATAACTATTACAACCACCACCACTATACTACCACTACCATCACCACTAATACCACTACTACAGCTTTCCTCAGTACTACCACTACCATTATTATTACTGCCGCCACTACCACAACCACCACTGCTACTACCACTGCTGCTGATTATGCTGCATAATGATTATATATATATATCTGATAATGAGTTTAACGTTCGACATCATGTTACTGTCTAGTATTCCATCAACATCGTAATTTGTCTAATTTCCTTTTTAAGTCTCAACTGATAATTTTATTAATTTTTTTGGGGGGAGTGTGAGAGGGTGGGTGGTGGCGGAGGGGGTGCTTAGTTAGGGTGGGTGTACGGGGGTGGGATGGGGTAGTGGTTGGCTGTTTTGTCATGTAGTGGAGAAGAGTAGTGACGGGAGGAGATGAGGATTTCCGGAGGTAGCCGATGTAGGACCGGGGGGGAGTGTGATTAGGGGGGTATTGTAGAGGGGTAGGAGGTAGTGGTGTAGTAGGGTACTTGTAGTGGATGAGATGGAATGAGTGAATAGTAGTGGCTCGCTAGTTTGCGGGGGTCGCAGCTAATTTTGGCGTAGTGGAGGAAGAGTTAGGCTAGGTAGGTAGTGGAGGGGACGAATGGAGTTAGGATCGTGGTATGTAAGTGGAGGGAGAAGGGTTGTATTGGAGAGCATGAGATGAGGGGTGGTGTGGGGGGAAGGGTGTGCAACATTGAGAGCGTTTAGTAAGTATTGCGGGAACATTGCTCGGGATTCGCTGCGGCCCTGGAACAGCCATCTATGCCTGAGCCCATCGTGATCGTGTCCGAGACCATGCTCTTTACTTCGTTCGTTCCATTTGTCGCGGTTTGGGGGGTTGGAGTACGTTTAGCGTGAAATGGTCAGAGGTAGGAATTATATGTCCCGCATGGTTATTTGATTGTACAAGAAAGTGCCTTTGCGAATTTTGGTGGAATCGTGCGGGTCAAGCTTTGGTAGATGGGGTATAATGCCAGGATTGGCTTAGGTGTAGTCTAAGATGGCGAGGGGCGGTCGTCCAACAAGATTTGCTCTAATATGGTTTTCGAAAACCGGTTGTTATTCGAGGGGGCGGGGGGGGGGGGAGGCGTGGCAGATCATGGGGTTTCCGTTGGAACCATTGATATATGTGTGAGATAGCTTGCGGAGTGTCCCATGGGGGTTTCCATGGGGTTGACTTCGGCGGTAGAAAGAAGCGGGCCAGAGAGAGCACTACACTTCAGTGTTTTTTCTCCTGTCGGTAGGTGGTCCGTTAATGGTGGCAGTGGCTAACGTATGTTACGAGCTCATGGGCGGGGGGGATGGCACGGGTAAGGGGTGGAAAACGAAGGTTGGGGGTTCAAATGCTACCAACGGGGCGGGGCCAGGAGTAGAGATCGGTTTCGCGGTGTGTACTGTTCTGCCGACGGAGTGTGGTATGCTCGTTGAAGGGGGCGTAGTCATAGCAGAACACGCAAAGCTGGGCTCCAAAACCCAGGCGTAGTGCAACTCTGCGTTGCTGATAGGTAGGGGCTCGGAAACCCAATTGGGTCCCGTGGTGGGACAGGTGGAGGGGCAAAAGGTAAATTGGACTGGAGGTTGGCCGAGTGGGAAGAGCGGTGGCAATGGGGTCTTGCGAGGATGAAGAGGGTGTTTGGGTCGGATTTGGCTCCAGTCGGAGATGGGAGGAGGGACGATGGGCAGGCCGTCAAGGTATAGGTATTAAGGTTTAAAGAGGTGGATCGTCGGGTAAAGTAGTTAACGGAAGTTGACGACTGTAACGTGATAGAATGACGGACCCAGTTTGAGGTGTTTGTGTGGGGCAACGCGGCCTGTGTTACTGATATAAACTGTCGGCTATGGAAAATGCGCGCGACCCCTGGAGTGAAGTAGGGCGGTAGGGGTGCGCAGAGCAGCAACGAGTAACCGCAAAGGAAAAGAGTAACGGTTTACGAAATTGTAAGTAGGCGGAATGTGGGATGTATGGAGTGGGGGGCAGGCGCGGGACGGTGGTTTGGGGGCACTAGCCAAGGGAGGGGAGCGCCGTGGCGGTGTTGTTCAATGGGGAAGAGCGGGGGGGGTACGAAGGTGGTTGTGATCGCGATGACCTTGGTATTGCGGTGGTGTCAAGTGATAGCGCCGTGAGCTTTGTTGTAGTGATGCCGGGCAGTTATGGGGTAAGCAGATGAGGCGCCGAGATACAAACCGGGGTGTTGGAAAAGCAGCGTGACAGTGTATGTGTCGTGGGTGCTACAAAAACGTTTTTCTTGTTGGGTGCCTCATAGTGAGGATGATGTGCGCGTGGTGGGTAACTGCAATTGTCGGGGGTGGTATGGGAGGAATTAGTGGTAACATACCTGCCTCGTGGGACATCAAACCGGGAAGCGACCACAGATGTAACGGGGTCAAGGGGGACAGTGAATGGACTGGCTAGAGGGTGTATCCGCCAAATAAAAATGTCATTACCAGAGGTTTCCTTAAGGGGGGGTGGCGACTAAGCGTTTAGTGAAATGCTATGGATTGATTCCAAGAATGTTAGCAACAGGGGTGGCTCCGTGAGTAGAAAATAACTGGCACTTGGCGGGGGGTGGCGGACTATATTGTAAAGATGCCTGGTTGGCTAGCACGATGCTAGCTTTGGCACAGTCCGGTTGGTGGGAGTGAGGTGGTAGCCGTGCGAGGGTAGGGAACGTGGAGAAAAACTCGTTGGGGGCGGCTTTGTGATGCAACGTGTGGAAGCAGCAGGGAATTAGACTGACGTTGTTCATCCAAACATCTCTTGGGAGGAAAGGAAATTAAGATGAGATGAAATTGCGGCGCTGAGGTAGCTGGGGGAGGTTGAGGAGGTGTGATTTTCATATGGTATTCCTTGTTTCCCCGGGGGGGAATGCATGTTTGGGGCCAGGAAAAAGGGACTACCCTTACTGTAATTCGATTCGTTCTTATTAAAATATTTAGAGATGTTTTTCATACGGCCTTCCCTCGTCCTAGGTATCAACTCCTTAAAAACTAACCCAACGAAAAATGTAGCAGGAAGGAAACGGATTATCGAGAGAATCAAGAGATGTGAAATGTCCATGTAGAACTCTGGTTCATACAATTTGTATCGGGAAAACAACAAAAA
>JAWQFJ010011003.1:0-15000 GCA_034096865.1 Theodoxus fluviatilis
ACACGAAACATAAAAGAGGCGCCTTGTGAAGCACCTCACTGCTCGTCAGGAAAGACTGACCGGAACAGGTGTGTCTTAAGGGAGGTTTTGAACTGGGACATGGAATCAGAGTGACGGACAGGGAAAGGTAGGCTATTCCACGTTACAGGGCCGATGTAAGAAAAAGCTCGCTGTCCTTGGGTTTTCTTTTTGCGACGGGGGACATTTAACGTTTTGGTGTCTGCAGCTGAACGGTTATTTCTAGCGGGGTGTAGACAGTGAGAATTTCTTTGAGTGCGTGTGGTGCAGTTTGATTGAAGAAGCTGAAACACATAGTGGCTAGCTTATACTCTATCCTCTGAGCGACGGGGAGCCAATGCAGTGCACGAAGGAGTTTGGATGTGGGAGTTCTCTTGGGACATCTAAAAACTAATCTAACAGCAGTGTTTTGGACTTTTTGCAGTTTGTTTAGCAGAGTGTCAGGAATGCCGGCAAGAAGAGAATTTCCATAATCAAGACGGGACAGAACAAGGGAAGTGACAAGGGTTTGAGTGGCCTGTTGTGAAAGATAGTGACGAATAGTGCTAATTTTCCTTAACTCGTAGTAAGCTAACTGGCAAACTTTGTTCACATGAACTCTCATAGAAAGATCATCATCGAACATGACACCTAAGTTTCTAACAGACTTTGAGAATTCTATCTCACTCTGACCTATGGTTAGTTTCAGGGCCTGATCGAATTCGCCTCTACCGCCAACCAGGAGAGCTTCGGTCTTTGAATCATTAAGTTTGAGTTTGTTCTGGGTCATCCACTGTTTCACATCAGAAATACAAAGTTCACTTGCAGAGAGAAGAGGTTGGATTTGACTGGGATGAGTGGAGTTGTAGAGTTGCGTGTCATCAGCAAATTCACTGTGAGAGAACGAATGACTGTCAATTACGTTGGGAAGTGGCTGGGTGTACAGTAGAAACAGCAGAGGACCCAGAACCGAGCCCTGTGGGACTCCGTATTTTAGCGGGGCAGGATCAGAAGCAATACCCTGGATCAAAACAGTCTGCCTACGTTCAGAGATATATGATTTCAGGACGGAGAGTGCTGTGTTGTCAATGCCAAAAATATGTCTTAGACGGGAGAGAATAATTCCATGATCTATTGTGTCAAACGCAGCACTCAAATCTAACAACGTGAGAAGGGAAACTTTGGAATCATCAGATGCCACAAGGAGGTCGTTTAAAACACGGAGCAGAGCTGTTTCGGTGGAATGGTGAGCACGGTACGCGGACTGAAAACGAGCCAAAAGATCATACTTGGACACGTTCTCTAACAACTGCTGCAAAGCTAATTTCTCTAACAGTTTTGAAAGAAAGGAAAGGTAGGAGGCTGGCCTGTAATTGCTAAGCTTGTTTGGATCCAGGTCTTGCTTCTTCAGAAGTGGCTTGACTAAAGCTTGTTTGAAAACACTGGGGAAGGTGCCAGACTGGAAGCAATCATTGATCATCTGTGTCAGAACAGGCAAAACGTCATCAATGCACTCAAGTAAGAGGGATGTGGAAACAGGGTCAAGGTCACAGGAGGTAGGGGTCATACTACGGATGGTCTTAAGGGCCACACTAGCCTCAACCGAGCTGAACTGAAGGAGGGGAGTACCACTGAATAATACTGGGTCTTCGCTAGCACCTGTACCAGCAGACATGTCAACGTTGCTTCGTATGTCAGACACCTTGGACACGAAGAAGTCACAAAACTTCTGAGGTAGTGATGACAGTGGGGAGGAAGGGAGGGCGGTACAATGGGTCTTGTTCATGAATGTGTTTGTGATGGAAAACAACTGCCTATAAGTGGTAGACGCAACTATCTTTGAGTTGAAATACACTGTCTTAGCCTTATCTACGAGACGATTGATCTTGTGTTTGAAGGAGCTGAACATGTCTTTGTGAACGGCTAACCCAGAACACAGCCACTGTCGCTCAGCTTGACGCTTTTTCTGCTTCAAAGCTCGGAGTTCGCTGAGGACCTTGCGCTGTGCTGATGGGGCATGACTATCAAGAACAGAGTGGAGATGGTCATACAACTGATCAGCGGATGGCGTGGACGACGCAGCAGCCAGAGCAGCCACATCATGCCTGAACGCAGTCAAATTAATCGCTGCGATACTCCGGTCCCTGCACCGGCCGCCGTACATCCAAGTCAAGGCGCCGACACACGTACCGGTTTTCAAGCCGATTTTGCACCCGATCCGGTCTGACCGTGCGTGTAAAAATCGGGTTGACAGCCACACGCATCGATTGCAGTGGAGCCGTGCCGGCGTGAAGGTGCATTGTCCTGCATTTCCAATTTTAAAATGTAGGAGCTTTCACGACCTATTGATGCATTCAACATATACCTTTGATAAATTAATGCTGTTCATGGTTTAATTTTCTTTGGATGGGTTTCTAGTATCCCCAAATACAGCGTTTTCTGTGCGAAGCGTAGCCTCGTTCTCGCGCCTAATTACGAACAGTCGAGCCGCGGACAGATGCTCTCACGTCGCCCGGCATAGGAATCGGTCGGGACCGGGTCGGGGAATAGAGCCTGCTCTACTGACAAGAATCGGGCCGGATTGTATGCAAATGAATCAACCGTTCCGATTCTTGACCGGATCGGCAGCAAAATCGGGGGACAACCGATACGTGTGTCGGCGCCTTCACACAACACAGCAAAATGATCGGAAGTCAAATTGTGAGAAACATGACGAACGAAAAACGTTGTCATCAGGACGATAGAGTACCCAGTCAATGATGTGACCAGACCTGTGGGTGGGCTCTGAAACAGCTTGTTTCAAACCAAAAGTGGATAAGATGTCCACCATGCGCACTGTACTGTAACTATCTGGCTTGTCATAATGAAAGTTAAAGTCACCAACAATGACAACATTTCCTTGAAGGGTGGCTAACATATCACTAAATTCAGCATAGAACAGATAATATTTCAACTTGTTTGCTTTGCTGGGGGGTGGCAGATACACACAGAAGAAATGCACACTAACTGGAGTGTTCAGAGTCAACTGGATGACCTCAAAACTGTCATGGGCGAAAGAGAAGGAAGTACCGACCACAACTGGAAAATGTTCTCTTACCATCGTCTGGAGGTCAATCTAAAAGTGAACTCCCCTGCCGTGACAAGAAAACGACAGTAATGACATTAAAAAACTACACATCATGTTCTCTCTCTCTCTCTCTCTCTCTCTCTCTCTCTCTCTCTCTCTCTCTCTCTCTCTCTCTCTCTCTCTCTCTCTCTTTCACACACACACACACACACACACACACACACACACAGACAAAAGGTGTTTTGTCTTTTCAAATCCTGAATACATTCCGCGACAAACGATCTAGGAAAGGATGTGCATGTCGCTTAGGAATGGTGTATGTGGAATGGTTTGTGTGGAATGGTGTATGTGGAATGTTGCATGTGGAATGGTGTGTGTGGAATGGTGTGTGTGGAATGGTGTATGTGGAAATTTGCGTGTGGAATGGTGTGTGTGGAATGGTGTGTGTGGAATGGTGTATGTGGAATGGGGTGTGTGGAATGGTGTGTGTGGAATGGTGTATGTGGAATAGTATATGTGGACTGGGATGTGTGGAATGCTATGCGTGGAATGATGTATGTGGAATGGTATATGTGGACTGGGATGTGTGGAATGGTGTATGTGGAATGGTATATGTGGACATTGTCGTCGTTAACATTAGCATTAGCAATTGTCGGCGTTATCGGCGTGTCCAGCTTTGTGAACAGCATTTGGAACAGCCCTGTCGTCGTCGTCATCATCGTTACTGTCATCATCAACTGCAGCTCTGTCGTCGCCCCCGTCGCTCTTGTCATCCTATCAGGCTAAGTCGCCGTTGTCATTGTCAACAACCTTTCCAGTTTCATGTCTCCACACTCCTGTGGCACAAGGCCTAGTATGAGTGTGGGTTCAGATGGGCGCGGGTCTGACAGAGAGCTTGAAGGAACACACATTTGTCTACACAGTGGTGTCAGCATCATTAGCGACAGAGACTTGTGAAAAGCGTGACAGAACATGAAACTTTGGCCTTTGGAAGCCAAAATACACGTACAATGATAAGACGATAATTGGAAGGGGGAGTCTCTTGATGCTGCCTATCTGAGCGTGAATGAAGAAGAGACAAGCGGGCTGCAGAGTGTCGAA
Organism: Theodoxus fluviatilis; assembly: GCA_034096865.1. Taxonomy (NCBI): domain Eukaryota; kingdom Metazoa; phylum Mollusca; class Gastropoda; order Cycloneritida; family Neritidae; genus Theodoxus; species Theodoxus fluviatilis. Next base: position 4,166 of record JAWQFJ010011003.1, read on the forward strand.
GTCTAAAGAATGTGTTTTTACTATGAAACGACAGACCAACAGACACGCAGACAGACAGACAGACAGACACACCTACAGACATACACACCTACAGACAGACAGACAGACATACATACAGACAGACAGACAGACATACAGACAGACAGACAGACAGACAGACAGACAGACAGAGGGACGGGGGGGGGGGGGAGAGGAGAGGGGGGGGGGAGAGAGAGAGAGAGAGATAGAGAGAGAGAGAGAGAGAGAGAGAGAGAGAGAGAGAGAGAGAGAGAGAGAGAGAGAGAGAGAGAGAGAGAGAGAGAGGTAATCACCGACCTGCGGCTGACAGAGAACCAGGAGTCAGGGCGAGAGGCGACGAGGAGGGGAGATCCGGGCTCTGGCCTGGGCGGGAAAGAGCGTGTCCAAGCACACCACCGCTTTATACGTAGGGGGCGTGGCCAGCTCCGCGTAGACGTGTACGTCACACAGTTAGCAGCTGAGACAAAGCAAAGCTGGCAACGTCGCTACGTGTGGGCGTGGTTTGAGCCTAGGCGGAGGGCAACGTTCAGCAGATTGACAAGACGTCACATCCCGCCTTCAGTAGCCACGCCCCCTCTTGCCTTGTCAGCCACTCCCACATCTCAGCGCCTCATTTGAATGGGGAAGACAACGAAGGGTTAAAGAGGACATGCGATTGCTTGCACGTGCACATTTCCATAGCTACCCGCTCACACACACGGACGCACACGCATACGCCGTCACTCGTACGAAAAAAGTAACAATATTTTTCTGCAGTTTCCTCTGAGAGATATGGCCTGCTGGAGATGCGGTGCCTTTCTAAAACAGCAGTTCTGCAGACGTGGTTGGTGTGGGAGTTCACGCCATGCCCGTGTCTACGTGAACACCGAGGCGGAAGTCTGTCGTAAACGCTGGTGCTGTTGAATTGGCAAACAAGAAGGAGCTCGTAGGAGGAGTGGTCTGTAGTTTGTGTACTGCTCCAAAAAGTAGAACTTCAGTCGTTGAGTCACTCATCTTAAGAATGTATTGGATTTCAACCGCTTTTGACATATCTAATGCAAGACGTCATGGTTTCAGAGAGTTGGGCGATATGTTGTGGCTGGAACAATTTGAGCAGCTGAGTTTCGTGTGCGCACATGAGGAAGCATTTGCAGTCTATTTTCATTCACCTAGATTGCCCTGGAAACTAAGTGAGAATCCTCATTGTGGATTACAGATCCGCCTTCAACACCATCACACCCCCACTCCTCAGCAACCAACTGCGGAAAATGGATGTCCCACTCCCACTGTGTCGATGGATCATGAACTCTATAGCAGACCGCCACCAGTATATGGGAGTTGATGGCCACAGGTGCCTGACATCAGCTCTGAAAACCGGGGCCTCGCAAGGCTGTGTCCCTTCACCTGTGCTCTGCATCTGCACAGCGGATGCATTGAGGGTGAAATTTGCAGAGCATTTGGCTCTGGTTGGATGAACAGAAAACTGCAACAAGAGCAACTATTGCGAGGAGAGAGTCACACTAGAATGTTGGAGTCAACGCAATCACCTCGTCACTAACGCTTGCAAGACAAAAGAAATGGTTCTGGACTTTAAAAAAAAAGAGCAGCGCAAAACGCACCCATCCTCATGAGTGGGAAAGAAGTGGAATTGATAGAACAATTTAAATGTCTTGGCTTGACACTCCAATCAAACTTTCCCTGACACAACACTGCCTGGAAACAGCAAAAAAGTGTCAACATAGACTGCACTTTCTCCGACAACTGAAAACGTTTGTTGTTAGCTTTTCTGTCATGACGTCTCTCTGCAGAGCTGCCTTTGAGAGCATTCTGTCCTACAGCACAGCAAACAAGCTCCCTTCACTGTCCAAAGCCGACAAAGTGTTTTTTTTCTAGCTTTATCCACAGCCAGCAAAATTACTGGGTCAGAACAATCAAGCTTCGACCATCTCGATACTAGTAAAACACCCAAAAAGTCCGGGGTATTAAGAACAATCCCAATCATCCTCTGTCGTGAGTTCCAAGCCCTCCCATCTGGCAAACACCTCCAGTCAATCAGCACCAGCACTGGCAGCCACAGGGAATCCTTCCTGCCGCAGGCAATAGCTCTAGCAATAGCAATAGCAATAGAACGGCACCGCAGCTTCTGATGTTTACACCTGCCTCCGTGTGTGTGCATGTGAGCGTGCACCCGCCTGTGCGTGTGTGTATGCATGTGTGTGCAGTAGTGTGCAGGTGCATGGTGTGAGCAAGTATATGTGTGTATTTGTGAACGCGTGTGAATGTGTGTGTGTGTGCGTGCGTGAGTGCGTGAGTGTTTGAGTATTGAATTGTATTGTATTGTATTGTATTTTATTGTGTTGTATTGTATTGTATTGTATTGTATTGTATTGTATTGTATTGTATTGTATTGTATTGTATTGTATTGTATTGTATTGTATTGTATTGCACAGCAAGTATGATTTTTAATTACAGTAGAACACACTTCCAACGAACATGTTTGAAACGAATTATCGGAAATAGCGAACACTCTCATTTGCCGCGATTTTGACTCTCTTTCTGTACTTTCATCATGTGTGCCTGCTTTAAGTACATATACATATATTATTGACCAATAACTATTGGCTTGTATTGAAATATGTGGCTGATCGATATAAATAATGAATGTTATAAAGAATTAAATCTTTTGCCGATGCTTCTTTGTTATTTGAGTGTTCCACTGTATTTGGCTGAGGTGTTGAATGTGAATTGTCAACTGCTGGGGCCGAGAAAGAGCCCTGGGGAACTCCGCACTTGAGAGGTCACGTGACGAAAGTAACACGGCTCACTGTGTCGGTCTGGAGGAGGTCAGCGAGGTAGCAGGTGAACCAGTTCGGCACACTTCCCTAAATACCAAAGCTCGACTGGAGGCGACGGACGAGTGTGGAAAGCAGCTGAGAAATCTCAAAGAGCCAAAAAGGAAACCGCTTCTTCGTCACTTACGGCGAAGCCGTTGGTTACTGGAACGAACGCCGTTTCTGGGCTGTGGTTGCGTCTGTTGGCGGACTGAAAGGGTTTAAGGAGAGCGTTCTTTTCGAGATGGTCGTTCAGCAGACACAAGACGACTCTTTAAAGGGCTTCGGACAAGAATGGCACCGTAGGTTTGATGTTGGGTATGGCAGCACTTTTGCACGAGCTTTCGGTCGATATTAGGTTTTTGGAGTAGTTAGAGAGCGATGATCTCCTTGAAGCATGATCCAATTGGGAGTAGTTGCAGAGCGATGATCTCCTTGAAGCATGATCCAATTGGGAGTAGTTAGAGAGCGATGATCTCCTTGAAGCATGATCCAATTGGGAGTAGTTAGAGAGCGATGATCTCCTTGAAGCATGATCCAATTGGGAGTAGTTAGAGAGCGATGATATCCTTGAAGCATGATCCAATTGGGAGTAGTTAGAGAGCGATGATCTCCTTGAAGCATGATCCAATTGGGAGTAGTTAGAGAGCGATTATCTCCTTGAAGCATAATCTAATTGGGAGTAGTTAGAGAGCGACGATCTCCTTGAAGCATGATCCAATCGGGAGTTGTTGGAGAGCGATGATATCCTTGAAGCATGATCCAATTGGGAGTAGTTAGAGAGCGATGATCTCCTTGAAGCATGATCTAATTGGGAGTAGTTAGAGAGCGATTATCTCCTTGAAGCATAATCTAATTGGGAGTAGTTAGAGAGCGATGATCTCCTTGAAGCATGATCCAATTGGCAGTAGTTAAAGAGCGATGATCTGCTTGAAGCATGATCCAATTGGGAGTAGTTGGAGAGCAATGATCACATTGAAGCATGATCCAATTGGGAGTAGTTAGAGAGCGATGATCTTCTTGAAGCATGATATAATTGGGAGTAGTTAGAGAGCGATGATCTCCTTGAAGCATGATCCAATTGGGAGTAGTTAGAGAGCGATGATCTTCTTGAAGCATGATCTAATTGGGAGTAGTTAGAGAGCGATGAGCTCCTTGAAGCATGATCCAATTGGGAGTAGTTAGAGAGCGATGATCTCCTTGAAGCATGATCTAATTGGGAGTAGTTAGAGAGCGATGAGCTCCTTGAAGCATGATCTAATTAAAAGTAGTTAGAGAGTGATGATCTCCTTGAAGCATGGTCCAATTGGGAGTAGTTAGAGAGCGATGAACTCCTTGAAGCATGGTCCAATTGGGAGTAGTTAGAGAGCGATGATCTCCTTGAAGCATAATCTAATTGGGAGTAGTTAGAGAGCGACGATCTCCTTGAAGCATGATCCAATTGGGAGTAGTTGGAGAGCGATGAACTCCTTGAGGCATGGTCCAATTGGGAGTAGTTAGAGAGCGATGAGCTCCTTGAAGCATGATCTAATTGGGAGTAGTTAGAGAGCGATGAGCTCCTTGAAGCATGATCTAATTGGGAGTAGTTAGAGAGCAATGATCTCCTTGAAGCATGATCTAATTAAAAGTAGTTAGAGAGTGATGATCTCCTTGAAGCATGATCTAATTGGGAGTAGTTAGAGAGCGATGAGCTCCTTGAAGCATGATCTAATTGGGAGTAGTTAGAGAGCGATGAGCTCCTTGAAGCATGGTCCAATTGGGAGTAGTTAGAGAGCGATGATCTCCTTGAAGCATGATCCAATTGGGAGTAGTTAGAGAGTGATGATCTCCTTGAAGCATGATCTAATTGGGAGTAGTTAGAGAGCGATGAGCTCCTTGAAGCATGATCTAATTGGGAGTAGTTAGAGAGCGATGAGCTCCTTGAAGCATGGTCCAATTGGGAGTAGTTAGAGAGCGATGAGCTCCTTGAAGCATGATCTAATTGGGAGTAGTTAGAGAGCGATGAGCTCCTTGAAGCATGGTCTAATTGGGAGTAGTTGGAGAGCGATGAGCTCCTTGAAGCATGGTCCAATTGGGAGTAGTTAGAGAGCGATGATCTCCTTGAAGCATGGTCCAATTGGGAGTAGTTGGAGAGCGATGAGCTCCTTGAAGCATGGTCTAATTGGGAGTAGTTGGAGAGCGATGAGCTCCTTGAAGCATGGTCCAATTGGGAGTAGTTAGAGAGCGATGAACTCCTTGAAGCATGGTCTAATTGGGAGTAGTTGGAGAGCGATGAGCTCCTTGAAGCATGGTCTAATTGGGAGTAGTTAGAGAGCGATGATCTCCTTGAAGCATGGTCCAATTGGGAGTAGTTAGAGAGCGATGATCTCCTTGAAGCATGGTCCAATTGGGAGTAGTTAGAGAGCGATGATCTGCTTGAAGCATGATCTAATTGGGAGTAGTTAGAGAGCGATGATCTCCTTGAAGCATGGTCCAATTGGGAGTAGTTAGAGAGCGATGATCTCCTTGAAGCATGATCTAATTAAAAGTAGTTAGAGAGTGATGATCTCCTTGAAGCATGGTCCAATTGGGAGTAGTTAGAGAGCGATGAGCTCCTTGAAGCATGATCTAATTAAAAGTAGTTAGAGAGCGATGATCTCCTTGAAGCATGGTCCAATTGGGAGTAGTTAGAGAGCGATGAGCTCCTTGAAGCATGATCTAATTGGGAGTAGTTAGAGAGCGATGAGCTCCTTGAAGCATGGTCCAATTGGGAGTAGTTAGAGAGCGATGAGCTCCTTGAAGCATGGTCCAATTGGGAGTAGTTAGAGAGCGATGATCTCCTTGAAGCATGATCCAATTGGGAGTAGTTAGAGAGCGATGAACTCCTTGAAGCATGGTCCAATTGGGCGATGCGTACGTCTACTTTGCCGATGGTTCGACTTGCCGCCAGTGATTTTTGGACTCGCAGCAAGTGCCCCTAGTTCTACGAAGTCCGATGTACCTGCTTTTGTCGGTGTGGCAGATGCTGCGTCTTGATTGGCTGGTGAGAAAGATCTTTTGCGTCTGGAGGCTTGTTGAATAAGCAAACCTTGTCAGCCATTTTGAGCTTCGGTTTACAAGCAAAACCTAATTTTGTACAATTATTGAAACAGTATGAAAACGCAACCAAAGAACAGTGCTATTTGTCAAAGCTATATGTAGAATACATCAACATTTCATTATAACAGCTACATTACTGAAATTTCTATATGCTTCGAAGAAGCGAAGTTGGCCGAGTTCCGGCCACGAAGCTTCGTGATACTAACAATCTTGTGATGTGACTCAGTGCCGCGGGCAGTGACGCATGCACAGCATTCCAGTCAGCTGCGGCCTGTTCGTAAACAACAGTACCTGTAGACAAGTTCATGTAACTCCACTTCGGCTGTGTGCACATCGGATACTAGGCCCAGTTAGAGCACAGCGTCAGGGATGTAGGGACTTCACCAGTTGAAAGAGATACACCAGGGAGACTGGCAGGGGGTGCAGGGATGTAGGGACTTCACCGGTTGAAAGAGAGGCACCAGGGAGACTGGCACAGGGTGCGGGGATGTAGGGACTTCATCGGTTGAAAGAGAGGCACCAGGGAGACTGGCAGAGAATGCAGGGATGAAGGGGCTTCACCGGTTGAAAGAGAGGCACCAGGGAGACTGGCAGAGAATGCAGGGATGAAGGGACTTCACCGGTTGAAAGAGAGGCACCAGGGAGACTGGCAGAGGATGCAGGGATGTAGGGACTTCACCGGTTGAAAGAGAGACACCAGGGAGACTGGCAGCAATGTAGGGACTTCAACGGTTGATAGAGAGGCGCCAGGGAGACTGGCAGGGGGTGCAGGGATGTAGGGACTTCACCGGTTGATAGAGAGGCACCAAGGAGACTGGCAGGGGAGGCAGGGATGTAGGGACTTCACCGGTTGGAAGAGAGGCACCAGGGAGACTGGCAAGGATGCAGGGACTTCACCGGTTGGAAGAGAGGCACCAGGGAGACTGGCAGCAATGTAGGGACTTCACCGGTTGAAAGAGAGGCGCCAGGGAGACTGGCACAGGGTGCAGGGATGTAGGGACTTCACCGGTTGAAAGAAAGGCACCAGGGAGACTGGCAGTGATGTAGGGACTTCACCGGTTGATAGAGACGCACCAAGGAGACTGGCAGGGGAGGCAGGGATGTAGGGACTTCACCGGTTGAAAGAGATGCACCAAGGAGACTGGTACAGGGTGCAGGGATGAAGAGACTTCACCGGTTGAAAGAGAGGCACCAGGGAGACTGGCAGGGGGTGCAGGGATGTAGGGACTTCACCGGTTGAAAGAGAGGCACCAGGGAGACTGGCACAGGGTGCAGGGATGTAGGGACTTCACCGGTTGAAAGAGAGGCACCAGGGAGACTGGCACAGGGTGCAGGGATGTAGGAACTTCACCGGTTGAAAGAGAGACACCAGGGAGACTGGCAGAGGGTGCAGGGATGTAGGGACTTCAACGGTTGAAAGAGAGGCACCAGGGAGACTGGCAGATTGTGCAGGGATGTAGGGACTTCACCGGTTGAAAGAGATGCACCAGGGAGACTGGCAAGGATGTAGGGACTTCACCGGTTGAAAGAGAGGCACCAGGGAGACTGGCAGAGGATGCAGGGATGAAGGGACTTCACCGGTTGAAAGAGAGGCACCAGGGAGACTGGCAGGGATGTAGGGACTTCACCGGTTGAAAGAGAGGCGCCAGGGAGACTGGCAGGGGGTGCAGGGATGTAGGGACTTCACCGGTTGAAAGAGATGCACCAGGGAGACTGGCTCAGGGTGCAGGGATGTAGGAACTTCACCGGTTGAAAGAGATGCAACAAGGAGACTGGCAGGGGAGGCAGGGATGAAGAGACTTCACCGGTTGAAAGAGAGGCACCAGGGAGACTGGCACAGGGTGCAGGGATGTAGGGACTTCACCGGTTGAAAGAAAGGCACCAGGGAGACTGGCAAGGATGTAGGGACTTCACCCGTTGATAGAGAGGCACCAGGGAGACTGGCAGGGGGTGCAGGGATTTAGGGACTTCACCGGTTGAAAGAAAGGCACCAGGGAGACTGGCACAGGGTGCAGGGATGTAGAGACTTCACCGGTTGAAAGAGAGGCACCAGGGAGACTGGCACAGGGTGCAGGGATGTAGGGACTTCACCGGTTGAAAGAGAGGCACCAGGGAGACTGGCAGGGATGTAGGGACTTCACCGGTTGATAGAGACGCACCAGGGAGACTGGCAGGGGGTGCAGGGATGTAGGGACTTTACCGGTTGAAAGAGAGGCACCAGGGAGACAGGCTGAGGGTGCAGGGATGTAGGGACTTCACCGGTTGAAAGAGATGCACCAAGGAGACTGGCAGGGGGTGCAGGGATGAAGGGACTTCACCGGTTGAAAGAGAGGCACCAGGGAGACTGGCACAGGGTGCAGGGATGTAGGGACTTCACCGGTTAAAAGAGAGGCACCAGGGAGACTGGCACAGGGTGCAGGGATGTAGGGACTTCACCGGCTGAAAGAGAGGCACTAGGGAGACTGGCAAGGGGTGCAGGGATGTAGGGACTTCACCCGTTGAAAGAGAGCCAGGCACCAGGGAGACTGGCAGGGGGTGCAGGGATGTAGGGACTTCACCGGTTGAAGGAGAGACACCAGAGAGACTGGCAGAGGGTGCAGGGATGTAGGGACTTCACCGGTTGATAGAGAGGCACCAGGGAGACCGGCAGAGGTTGCAGGGATGTAGGGACTTCACCTGTTGATAGAGAGGCACCAGGGAGACCGGCAGAGGGTGCAGGGATGTAGGGACTTCATCGGTTGAAAGAGAGGCACCAGGGAGACTGGCAGATTGTGCAGGGATGTAGGGACTTCACCGGTTGAAAGAGAGGCACCAGAGAGACTGGCAGAGGGTGCAGGGATGTAGGGACTTCACCGGTTGAAAGAGAGGCACCAGGGAGACTGGCACAGGGTGCAGGGATGAAGGGACTTCACCGGTTGAAAGAGAGGCACCAGGGAGACTGGCACAGGGTGCAGGGATGTAGGGACTTCACCGGTTGAAAGAGAGGCACCAGGGAGACTGGCAGGGATGTAGGGACTTCACCGGTTGATAGAGACGCACCAGGGAGACTGGCAGGGGGTGCAGGGATGTAGGGTCTTCACCGGTTGAAAGAGAGGCACCAGGGAGACTGGCAGAGGATGCAGGGATGTAGGGACTTCACCGGTTGATAGAGAGGCACCAGGGAGACTGGCAGGGGGTGCAGGGATGAAGGGACTTCACCGGTTGAAAGAGAGTCACCAGGGAGACTGGCAGAGGGTGCAGGGATGTAGGGACTTCACCGGTTGATAGAGAGGCTCCAGGGAGACTGGCAGGGGGTGCAGGGATGTAGGGACTTCACCGGTTGATAGAGAGGCACCAGGGAGACTGGCAGAGGGTGCAGGGATGTAGGGACTTCACCGGTTGAAAGAGAGGCACGAGGGAGACTGGCAGAGGTGCAGGGATGTAGGGACTTCACCGGTTGATAGAGAGGCTCCAGGGAGACTGGCAGGGGGTGCAGGGTAAAACGCTGTCTCTGCTTCCCGAGGCGCTGATTCATGACGGGGAACTATTCTCTGCGTGTGGCTGCTCTGAGATGCGCATACTGTACTGTACGAGGAGATGTTCTTATCACTATGGAGTTCGATGAATCTGATGTCGTCCCTCAGGACGCACATGTCAAAGTCTATGGGGTTCTGTCACTCTCTCTCTTTCTCTCTCTCTCTCTCTCTTTATCTCTCTATCTATCTATCTCTCTCTTTCTTTTTTTCTCTCTCTCTTTCTCCTTCATCTCTCTCTTCCTCCTTTCCTCTCTCTCTTTGAGATTAATCCACGGTGCTGAATCGTTTCCTATGTTATACTTATAGTATGAATGAATGAGCGAGAGAGAGAGAGAGAGAGAGAGAGAGAGAGAGAGAGAGAGAGAGAGAGAGAGAGAGAGAGAATCACGTCTCCTCCTGGCACCATCCCTAGCAAAGTCCTCCTCGCTCAAATTGCGAATGCCAGCGCCTTTAGGTCCCGTTTGAAGAGGTCCTTGTATCTCAGTTGTTCAGCTGTGGACGACCAGCTGATCTCTTCACTCCTTTTAGTTTACCATGCATGAGGTCATTTGGGACTTTCTTAGCGCTCATCCTGTAGACATTCCCCAGCCAGCCAATCTACGCTGTCTTAGTAGGGTGCGTATGCTCAGAACGTTTGCTCTACGTCACCTGGACAGCTATTCAACTTCGAATGGTCTTCCTCAATCCCATCTAAGACAATGGACTTTTCGAAAAGTACTATCCGAAACTTATTTGACGCGTTGATGTTGACGTTGATGTTGACGTTGATTTTGACGTGATGTTGGCGTTGATGTTGATGTTGACGTTGACACTGACGTTTATGCTGACATTGATACTGACGTTAATGTTGGCGTTGATGTTGACGTTGAAGTGGATGTTGACGTTGATGTTGATTTTGGCATGACGGAGGATCCCAACCCCACAGGATGCCCCTCGGTGGCACATTGTGTTTCTTGGGCCCACCCATGGTGAAGCTACTGGAATAAGACTCAGAAAGCTCCGTGACCAAGGGTTCCAGATGATGAGGGGTGCCATCCCGCAGCAGCTACCGTATGCGATTCTCGTCAGTGCAAATTTCGACTTCTTTGTGAAACTTGCGGAGAAGTGCCGTACTTTTTATTCAAGCTTCAGAATTAAAACTGAAAAAGAAGAATCAATTCCGATTTTGACTCTTGCGATTCGGTTTTTAAAAATTTAACATCATGAGAGCAAGAACAATTCATTCAGTTGGTGAAACATTAATGAAACAGTCAAACTGCGGCACACGACGACTGGACCATTCCCGCCAAATTTGACATAAACCCTGAGAGTATTAACAGTTCTCTCCCCTTTTTATATCGTGGTGTTTATAAGGATTCAGACACAACAATTAATGCAAAAGAAGGTGGGAAAAACGGAAGGAAGGAAGGAAGAA
>JAWQFJ010011003.1:20000-25000 GCA_034096865.1 Theodoxus fluviatilis
TGTGAACAGCTGGGAGACACTGAAGTAAGTTTCAGGGCGAGACCATCAAGTAGTTGTGAACAGCTGGGAGACACTGAAGTAAGCCTCAGGGCCAGACCATCGAGTAGATGTGAACAGCTGGGAGACACTGAAGTAAGCCTCAGGGCGAGATCATCAAGTAGATGTGAACAGCTGGGAGACACTTAAGTAAGCCTCAGGGCGAGACCATCAAGTAGTTGTGAACAGCTGGGAGACACTGAAGAAAGCCTCAGGGCGAGACCATCAAGTAGTTATGAACAGCTGGGAGACACTACAGTAAGCCTCAGGGCGAGACCATCAAGTAGTTGTGAACAGCTGGGAGACACTGAAGTAAGCCTCAGGGCGAGACCATCACGTAGTTATGAACAGCTGGGAGACACTGAAGTAAGCCTCAGGGCGAGACCATCACGTAGTTATGAACAGCTGGGAGACACTACAGTAAGCCTCAGGGCGAGACCATCAAGTAGTTGTGAACAGCTGGGAGACACTGAAGTAAGCCTCAGAGCGATACCATCAAGTAGTTATGAACCGCTGGGAGACACTGAAGTAAGCCTCAGGGCGAGACCATCAAGTAGTTGTGAACAGCTGGGAGACACTGAAGTAAGCCTCAGGGCGAGACCATCAAGTAGTTGTGAACAGCTGGGAGACACTGAAGTAAGCCTCAGGGCGAGACCATCAAGTAGTTGTGAACAGCTGGGAGACACTGAAGTAAGCCTCAGGGCAAGACCATCAAGTAGTTGTGAACAGCTGGGAGACACTGAAGTAAGTCTCAGGGCGAGACCATCAAGTAGTTGTGAACAGCTGGGAGACACTGAAGTAAGCCTCAGGGCGAGACCATCAAGTAGTTATGAACAGCTGGGAGACACTGAAGTAAGCCTCAGGGCGAGACCATCAAGTGAACAGCTGGGAGACACTGAAGTAAGCCTCAGGGCGAGATCATCAAGTAGTTGTGAACAGCTGGGAGACACTGAAGTAAGTCTCAGGGCGAGACCATCAAGTAGTTGTGAACAGCTGAGAGACACTGAAGTAAGCCTCATGGCGAGACCATCGAGTAGATGTGAACAGCTGGGAGACACTGAAGTAAGCCTCAGGGCGAGATCATCAAGTAGATGTGAACAGTTGGGAGACACTGAAGTAAACCTCAGGGCGAGATCATCAAGTAGATGTGAACAGCTGGGAAACACTGAAGTAAGCCTCAGGGCGAGACCATCGAGTAGATGTGAACAGCTGGGAGACACTGAAGTAAGCCTCAGGGCCAGACTATCAAGTAGTTATGAACAGCTGGGAGACACTGAAGTAAGTCTCAGGGCGAGACCATCAAGTAGTTGTGAACAGCTGGGAGACACTGAAGTAAGCCTCAGGGCGAGACCATCACGTAGTTATGAACAGCTGGGAGACACTGAAGTAAGCCTCAGGGCGAGACCATCAAGTAGTTGTGAACAGCTGAGAGACACTGAAGTAAGCCTCAGGGCGAGATCATCAAGTAGTTATGAACAGCTGGGAGACACTGAAGTCTGTCGCTGACGGGGAACGCTCCTGCACTAGCACACGAAGTCGTGACGTCATGCCCCGCACACATAGTCTTTGCGATGTGAGGACGAGACGGACATGTAGTCAATAGGTTGTTTTCGGCAGCTGAAGGATTGCTTCTCTAACAGTATTTGTGGACCGTGACCTTACACGAGAGGCACACTCCCTATGCAGTTGTTATTTATTCAGTGACGTTGGAGTTTGTTTCTGTTTGAATCGTCGTTGTCATTTAGGCGTCCGTACATGTATACTCAAAGGCCTAGATTAATGTGACCAAAAGAACACTGACAACTAAGCTATCGGCGAATTTAGGCGAGAAAGCTTTGGCGTTTGGTTATGTAATTGGCACAGTGCCGTGGTTTGATTCCTGGGACGGGAGAAATCTCGATCGTTTTTGACTCACATGCGAAGCAAAAGTGAGTCTATGTACTGAGCCGTGTCGTCCGTCCGTCCGTCCGGGCGTCCGTCCGTCCGTCCGTCCGGGCGTCCGTCCGTCCGGGCGTAAAAAACTTAAACGTTGGATTTTTCTCGGAGACTATTAAGTCTATCAACACCAAATGTGACATGATGGTGTATGATGACAAGGCCTCAAAAAACATACATGGTGACTTGACCTTGCTTCAAGGTCAAGGTCACAGGAGCCATAAATGTGGTCTCAAAAACAGTCATTTTTCACATTTTCCCAATTTTCTCCCACGTTATTGAGAATGGCGACCTTAGCTACAAGTGGTATATAGGTCAAAGCAAGCCCTATCTTTTGATACCAGTTTGGTTGACCTTGCTTCAAGGTCAAGGTCACAGGAGCTCTTCAAAGTTGGATTGTATACATATTTTGAAGTGACCTTGACCCTGAACTATGGAAGATAACTGTTTCAAACTTAATAATTATGTGGGGCACATGTTATACTTTCATCATAAGACACATTTGGTCACATATCATCAAGGTCAAGGTCACTTTGACCCTTATGAAATGTGACCAAAATGGGGTAGTGAACCACTAAAAGTGACTATATCTCATGGTAGAAAGTGCCAATAAGCACCATTGTGCTTCCTCTGTCTTGAATTAACAGCTTTGTGTTGCATGACCTTGGATGACCTTGAAGGTCAAGGTCATATAAAGGTCAAGGTCAAGCATGTGAGTCGTATGGGCTTTGCCCTTCTTGTTTGTTACTGTTTTCGTATTGGCGGCTCCGCTGTGTCATTCATACAGCGCTGTAAACCTATGCGTGCGTGAATGAGTATGGATGTATAAGGTAAACATCTCAGATGCACTTTGCCTCTGCGTGCAAGTAGGACGTGCCAAAAAAACTAAACCAAACAACTCCTTGAAATGAGTTTCCCCCGCCTTTCATCATGTTCATTATAAGCCATCGACATTCCTTTTCACAACGAGTGGTGATGACCACACGCCTAAAACAGTTCCTTTTTAGTTAACACTACCCGTGACTGAAATTCCAATTAAGCGTCTCGTTAAAAGCAATCTCAGTTTTAGCAGTTGCGTGTGTACACTAAGTACGAGAGAAGAGGAATACAGGTCAAATTATTGCAAACTGGGAGAACTCCTAATCGATATATCTGGATGCAATGACGTTTGCTGACGTCACCAATGGATGCTCAAACGTCACCACAGTAGCAAGAGTGCCTGAAATGCGTACAGTCGCCAGGAAGCGAGACACTTCTATCACGTGATCTTGTTAGCATGCATCCCGAGGGGTGGGCGACATCCCATCAGGACCGGTAACTCTAATTGCGACAAAGTGCGTCGATGGCAATGTCCGTTGGCAACCAGTCCCTACAGCTCGGTTTGACTGGACGAATAAGGACAGGAAAGAAATAATTAAGGATGAGGTTTTACGGTCTGCCAGTCTTTGAAGGCTGTGTGACGTCGGCGATCACAAAATCCCTGGAACTAGTTGGAGAACGGGCAAGTCTTGTCACGATTTCCCCAGTTGAACAGCCGCAGGACATGTGGTAGCTCTATTCTTACTCCCAACCCACAGGATGATGAAAGACAGGAAGGAAAGGATCAGTTTGTACATGGTAAAAAGGGGAAGAATGAACATGTCTGACTGGACGCAAAGACAAGAACGACAGAATCCGTCTGACTGGACACAGAAAGAAAGGAAAGAAAAAAACAGTCTGAATGGGCACGGAATGAAAGAAAAGTAGGAATCAGTCTGACTGGACACGGAAAAAAAGGAAGGGAGGTATCAGTCTGACTGGACACGGAAACAAGGAAAGAATTAGTCTCACTGGACACAGAAAAGAAAGGCGGAAGGAAGAATTTGGTCGGACTGGACACGAAAAGAAATAAAAAGATTCATTCTGTCTGGGAAAGGAAAGAAAGAAAGAGAGGAAGCAGTCTGACTGGACACGGTAAGAAAGAAACAAAGGAAGCAATCTGACTGGACACAGGAAGAAAGGAAGGAAGCAGTCTGACTAGACAAGGACAGAAAGGAAGAAAGGAGGCAGTCTGACTGGACATGGAAAGAAAGAATGGAAGCAGTCTGACTGGACACAGAAAGAAAGAATGGAAGCAATCTGACTGGACACAGAGAGAAAAAAGGAAGCAGTCTGACTGGACACGGAAAGAAAGAAAGGAAGCAGTCTGACTGGACACGGAAAGAAAAAAAGGAAGCAGTCTGACTAGACACGGAAAGAAAGAAAGGAAGCAGTCTGACTGGACAAGGACAGAAAGAAAGAAAGGAAGCCGTCTGACTGGACAAGAACAGAAAGAAAGAAAGGAAGCAGTCTAACTGGACACGGTAAGAAAGGAAGAAAGGAAGCAGTCTGACTGGACACGGAAAGAAAGGAAGCAGTCTGACTGGACACGGACAGAAAGGAAGCAGTCTGACTGGACACTGAGAGAAAGAAAGCAGTCTGACTGGACACAGACAGAAATGAAGCAGTCTGACTGGACACGGACAGAAATGAAGCAGTCTGACTGGACACGGTAAGAAAGGAAGGAAGCAGTCTGACTATACACAGACAGAAATGAAGCAGTCTGACTGGACACGGAAAGAAAGAAAGCAGTCTGACTGGACACAGTAAGAAAGGAAGGAAGCAGTCTGACTGGACACAGACAGAAAGGAAGAAGCCTGACTGGACACAGTAAGAAAGGAAGGAAGCAGTCTGACTGGACACGGAAAGAAAGAAAGCAGTCTGACTGGACACAGTAAGAAAGGAAGGAAGCAGTCTGACTGGACACAGACAGAAAGGAAGAAGCCTGACTGGACACAGTAAGAAAGGAAGGAAGCAGTCTGACTGGACACGGAAAGAAAGAAAGCAGTCTGACTGGACACAGTAAGAAAGGAAGGAAGCAGTCTGACTGGACACAGACAGAAAGGAAGAAGCCTGACTGGACACAGTAAGAAAGGAAGGAAGCAGTCTGACTGGACACGGAAAGAAAGAAAGCAGTCTGACTGGACACAGTAAGAAAGGAAGGAAGCAGT
>JAWQFJ010011003.1:32500-35000 GCA_034096865.1 Theodoxus fluviatilis
GATGGGTGGTGGGGCAGTAGGATGGAGGAGGGGCAGGATGAAGGGTGTGTGGGGAGATGAGAGAGTTTCCAGGTTTTTTTTGTGTTTTTTTGGGGGGGTGTTTTGTGTGTGTGTGTGTGTGTGTGTGTGTGTGTGTGTGTGTGTGTGTGTGTGTGTGTGTGTGTTGGTCTTAAGCTTTTTTCCTCTTCACTCGGCGCTACTTGTTTTGTGACTTGTGTTGTAAGATATTGTGGTAAATAAATGATTTAAAAAAATTCTCCCTATATATTAACGTCGTAGCTTTTCATGTACAAAAGACGGGGAAACATGGACTCCAACTATTACCAGGCATGCCCGAATTATTCTTTCTGCTTTTTGCTGACGATATTGCACTTCTCTCTACGAATGCAGCTGGCCTACAATTTGGAACTGCTCTTGGCTTCCCAAATGTTGCCTATGTCCGCAAATGGCTCTAGCTGTGACTGAGGAACGTCTACTCGTGCAAGAGAGCGGTTCCCGCCTAAGCCTTAGTCATGAGCACGACGCATGCAGGGACTTGAAAACCCGGGCAGTTGTTGTTCAAGCTATCTGTGTGGCCTCCTTTGAATGTGTGTACCCTACCGTCATCGTCCTTTCCATTCCTCCACACACTGATCCGTTCAGGCCTCTGGCACTTCATCTGTTTGCCTCCCGAAGCTGCGCCATCAGATAACAATTTTCGTGCAGCAAGCAGGAAAACTCACGCACGTAACATTTAAAACCTACCTACGAAAACTACGTCCTCCTCTTGATTAGCCCTTTAATTTCCTCTTTTCCCATGGAAAAGCATTCCAGGCATTTTGCGTAAACATGATTGCTATAAATCGCTAAAATATCCTGATGATCGATCATAATCAATGCGATCGTGAAGCAGGCCAAGAACAATGAATCATAAAGATGGTACTCTAACGAGAAGTGCGTGTGAGAGAGATACCAATACCAATACAATACCAATACATTGGTATTGGTATATATATATATATATACAGCACAGCACAGTCGACCAGACAACGCAATCGGGCCACGGTTTTTCGAGGGAGACACCTCCATAAAAGTAAACTTTCCACAGCGGCAACCTCTGCATGACTATTACGCGGTGCTGATAAGATAAACATGCAGGTGTCTTTGCTGCATGTTATTGTTTTTGGTGATTATCTTATTAAACATCTATTTAATCCATTATGGAATCTCATCCACTTTTGCCTAATGAACCTAACATAGTACTTCCCGGAGTTTGGGGTTGAGAGAAGGGGGAGGGCGGGGTGGGGGTTGGGGCCGAGGGAGAGAGCAAGGCACAGGACGTTGTGCTTTATAACCATGCTCAGACGCTCAGATTATCTGGGCCTACGGAGGTTTCTACAGATGCAGAGCACTGAATGGCACTTCCATGTCATCTCATGATTGCACACATGTAAGTTGTCGTGGTCAACCACACACCTCAAGATCCTTCACTAGAGTTGGTGGAGGTAAAGAGTGGTACATTTTAACCCAACTTAAAAGGCGAGAAAATCCTCAAGAAAACTTGGCAGCTTTTCAACCTTGCTTCTCCAAGAGCAGGGTCAGGTAGCGTTGATCGCGAGAAGCCTCAGTTGGGCCGGATCTTTGAACCCTTGTCTTTCATATGCGTACAATCTAAACATACATCAGTCCACAACAATTAAGTCATGTATAAAGAATTACGGAGCATTAAATCGAGTCTCTTGACGAAGTCTCATAGCATAGTATGTGTACATGGCAAAATTCTTTACATCATCTCATCCGTCCATTCATATTGCATCGTATACATGTTTATTAACATAGTATCCTGGCTACTTATTTCTTTGATCTATGCAGAAAGAACAGCCTGACAGAAATTGTTCTTCTTTCGATGTCTATACAAAAGGGACACGTTTGGTCTTGACCTGAATCTGTTGCATGACGCTTATGTCATGGACCTTTAGACTGTTGAATCCAAACCGAGTCATCAGGATTCAAAACACAGAGCACGCTCCTGATGGTTAGACCATCAGAGGAAAAGTGACAGAAGAAAAGGAACAACGAGACAAAGCAGTGACCAGGGTAAGAAAAGACGTCAGGGCCGAGAACAGCAAGAAAACAGATGAGATGACGGCCAGCGTCAGCAACAGGAAAGGGTTCGGTCACGTGGTGACGCTGTCAGTAGCGGCACCACTGTCTCCGTGTGACAGGGTGGACCACGCAGCGGAGGGGGCTGTAGCGCCATGCAGTGCCACTGTCTCTTCTGACAGACGCGTGGGATGCCCTGGCTGCAAGTCTCTGCAACCCTGGGAAAGATGTGCTCGGGATCCTGAAAGATTAACACACGAATCTAAACTTGTGAGCATCCGCATTCATTCATAGAATGTGGATGGACTTGCTTCCAAACTCAGTAAACCTTTACCTCGGACGACTTTGATTTTAAAACACACCTTGAAATTACGTTGCGTTCTACTCCCCTGACAAGAAATGACATATACTCTAGACA
>JAWQFJ010011003.1:50000-52500 GCA_034096865.1 Theodoxus fluviatilis
TAACCCTGAGATGGGTTGTTGAGTTACCACTGATGACTTTCGGACAATCTTCCTCCATCGATCTCTATCCTCTGTGGCTCGCTGTGAGTCAGCAAAGGTCAAGCCTGTCCACTCTTTCATGTTGTCTTCCCACCTCTTTCTCTGCCTGCCTCTCCTTCTCCCACCTGGTACGGTACCTTGCAGTATGGTCTTGGCCAGCCCACTGCCTCTTGAAACGTGACCTTACCACTTCAGCTTTTTGCTTTTCACGATTGAGAGTAGGTCTTCGTACTGTCCAAATGCTCTCCAGATCCTGTTGCTGACTTCCTCATTCGTGACAAGGTCTTTATATGAGATCTTCAGGATCTTGCGGTAGCATCTCATTTCCAGGGCTTGTATCCGTCTCTGCAGTTCAGATGTGAGTGTCCAGGACTCGCATGCATACAAGAATACGGAGATGGCCAGCGTGCGCATGAGCCTGATTAGCTGTGTGACAAACACTGACTATGGATACCAAACGTTAATGTCTGGTTGGCTTGGCACCTGAAAGGAACCAAGCTAATAAGTACTACTCATGAGTTTCTATGGTCATCTACGTGTAGTGTTTAGAACTGAACTGTGTGCTTACTGACATTCCAGACCTTGCTCCAATGAAGTGGTTTCGTGCAGAGTGATGAAAACTAATTTCTTTGTCTGACAAAGTGCTTACCTGCAGTTGTGTTTCTCGTGTCTTTGCCCCACTGTCTTTACACGTCAACCATTTTTATTGTCTGCCAATAATGCACAATGGGCGCAATATGTTGGTTCATCTTCTTTGCTGCCGGTCATCCTGAATCCTCAGCACTTTACTCAATGGCGATGGATTTGGCGACAGTCTGCTCCGGGCAACCCATTTATCTGCTTGTGTGATTGTTCTTGTGTGCTTGAATGCTTTGTAACACATATCCTCGTCACATAGTTCTGGTCTCTGAATCAAAGTCTCTGCGCTTTTGTGCTGCCCATTGTCAATGTTCGCGCATTTCTCACCTCGCTGAACGACTGCACTCCATGGAGTTTCCGTAACAGACAATATTTCTTCGGTTTCAGCAGTTGCAGCACGGTGTTCTGCGGGCCATTGTTGACATCGACAATCGCCTTGACTGCGCTCTCTTGTACTAAATAGCACTGCTATCGGGGGGAAAACCCGAATTAAAACTGGCTGCCATTTCTACACGAACAAATTGTAATTGGTACGAGGACCTACCAACATTCTCCGACAATGCTTTTGAGTTGTTTATACCTTTTCAAAAATCACAACTACCTAGCCAACGAATGTTAACGCTGGAGCCGAGACGCACTCGCATTGCTGCGCTTGAAACAGCGTTGGCTTGCCCGAAGCGTGACGCCTGCCCATCTCATCAGTTCCAGGCGGCCGAGGATACAGTCGACGAAGCCCGTTTGGCTTTGAGGTCTATTTTGGAAAGGTGCAGTCGGAGGATCGTGTCGACTATATCTGGAGTCCATCCTACGGTCATCGAACTCAAAGGCCTGGCAGCTGTGACGACTATGAACTCGCAGTAAACACCTGGCGCTGTTCCGATCCCCATTTATGTAACCCGGTTGCGTTCATCCTTTCTTATAGGAAACAAGAGCATGCGTTTAGCGTAACCTTTTCCCCCGGGTGTTTATCATTCTAGGCAGCACACAGTTTCGTGGGTTTGTTTGTTTGCATTCAGTAAGAATGGGTTGCTCGTGAGCATTACAGTCCGTCAAGACGTATTAGAAAGACGGGAAGATTCCAGTGTTCTCTGCCAAAGATGATGATGGTAATGACTGGAGTTTTACCACCTACCAGCCTTTGCAGGCCGTGTAAAACAAATAATCACGACGTACACCGGAGCTGGTCACAGAAAGAGCAAGCCAAGTCGCCTCTCAGAAATTGCGTCAGGAGCTGCGGTGGATCTCTTCCACACCTCCAACCCCCAGGGAGTTACTCCATCAAAGGAGACACACGAAAAGCCTGCTTTGCCGTAAGGAAGTGCAAATCGAGCAGGGAACATTAAATTCCTTTGAAAACTTTTCAGCAGATACATCATGTTGAATGTGCAGAGGTGGGTTATGGCACCATCTGGATGCAAAGTGGGAGAGCGCACAACAGTATGGCTTCTGTTATTTGGTGTTTTCTGTGTTTAAGCATAGAATTCACGAATGGCACTGACTTGGCAAGGAGAGTGCACGTTTGTGTCGGTGCATGGAAACTACAGTTGACGACGAAAAAGTGAGAATCTTTTAATTGTATTTGACAATTAATGCTGAGTGACCAAGTCCCATCAACCGTCCATGAAATAAACAGCAGGATTTTCCACACGACTGAGTCTATCAGTACGCGGGGGGACGGTATCTGTAGGGACGGCCCTGGAGGCACCTTTCCCGAGGCCTTGGAAGTCAACGCTCATCAAAAATGCATAGAGGATTGATTGATTGATTAAACGTTTATTCAAGGGAATTTAATGAATTAGGCATTGCTATCTTACATTCAGCC
>JAWQFJ010011003.1:55000-60000 GCA_034096865.1 Theodoxus fluviatilis
GTGCCAGACCTCAGTGGGCGAGAGTCGGGGCGACGCGGACAAATCCAACGATTTTCGATGCGCAGTAGTGCCCGGTTGTTTCCGCCCTCAGCGGCATCACAACGTCAGTCCTGAGGTCCCTCCAGACTTGCTGCCCAGAGTGTGCAGTCCTGAGGTCCCTCCAAACTTGCTGCCCAGAGTGTGCAGTCCTGAGGTCCCTCCAGATTTGCTGCCCAGAGTGTGCAGTCCTGAGGTCCCTCCAGACTGTTGCTGCCCAGAGTGTGCAGTCCTGAGGTCCCTCCAGACTTGCTGCCCAGAGTGTGCAGTCCTGAGGTCCCTCCAGACTGTTGCTGCCCAGAGTGTGCAGTCCTGAGGTCCCTCCAGACTTGCTGCCCAGAGTGTGCAGTCCTGAGGTCCCTCCAGACTTGCTGCCCAGAGTGTGCAGTCCTGAGGTCCCTCCAGACTGTTGCTGCCCAGAGTGTGCAGTCCTGAGGTCCCTCTAGACTTGCTGCCCAGAGTGTGCAGTTCTGAGGTCCCTCCAGATTTGCTGCCCAGAGTGTGCAGTCCTGAGGTCCCTTCAGGCTGTTGCTGCCCAGAGTGTGCAGTCCTGAGGTCCCTCCAGACTTGCTGCCCAGAGTGTGCCGTCCTGAGGTCCCTCCAGACTTGCTGCCCAGAGTGTGCAGTCCTGAGGTCCCTCCAGACTTGCTGCCCAGAGTGTGGGTGGATGCGTGGACAGACGTACACATGGATGTACAGACATGCATGCATGTATACGCGGAAAAAACCAGATTGATGGCAGGAGGGAGGGGGAGGATGGAAAAATAATGATAGATCAATAGATGAATGGATGGATGGATGAATAAATGGATGGATGATAGCACGAAGGGGGGAAGGTAGGGTGGGAAAAAGGGATAAATGGATGGATTGATGGATGGATGGGTGGATAGATGAGTGGATGGTTGCATGGATGGGTCGATGGATTGATTGAATAGTGAATGGATGTGTCGCTGTTCGGATGAAATTATTGCTGAATGGATGGAGTGATGAATGGATTTTTTTATGAATGGGCAAATGGATGAATAGACGAATTGTGAATGGATTAAAGGAATGATGAACGCATGGACTGAAGTATAAATGATGCTTCAGACCTTTTGGTATGTTTCCATTCCCCATTTCTTAAGAAGTTCTTTCTGTTTAAATAAACAAATGCGTGTTCTTCTCATTACCTCATCGGCATTTCAAAACACTACCTGTCTAGCTTGTTTTGGAAAAAAATAAAGATGTGTCCAAAACGGTCACGACGATTGATGGTACCACGGACTGACAGGCATGGAGAAATGAATTAATGACACTGTCACTGTCAGACATTTAGTAATTAATTACTGACACTGTCACTCTCAGGCATGTAGTAATGAAATACTGACACGGTCAGGCATGCAGTAATGAATTACAGACACTGGCATGCATGCAGCAATGAAATACTGACACTGTCACTGTCGGGCATGCAGCAATGAAATACTGACACTGACACTGTCAGGCATGCGGTAATTAATTACTGACACTGTCACTGTCAGGCATGTAGTAATGAATTACTGACATTGTCAGGCATGCAGTAGTGATTACTGACATCGTCAGGCATGCAGTAATGCATTACTGACACTGTCAGGCATGCAGCAATGAATTAATGACACTGTCACTGTCAGGCATGTAGTAATGAATTACTGACATTGTCAGGCATGCAGTAGTGATTACTGACATCGTCAGGCATGCAGTAATGAATTACTGACACTGTCAGGCATGAAGAAATGAATTACTGTCACTGTCAGGCATGAAGAAATGAATTACTGACACTGTCAGGCATGCAGCAATTAATTACCGATACTGACGGGCATGCAGCAATGAAATACTGACACTGTCAGGCATGCAGCAATAAAGTACTGTCACTGTCAGTCATGTAGAAATGAAATACTGACACTGTCAGGCATGTAGAAATGAAATACTGACCCTGTCAGGCATGCAACAAAGGAATACTGCCACTGACATGCATGCAACAAATGAATACTGACACTTACAGGCGTGCAGCAATGAAATATTGACACTGACATGCGTGCAGAAATGAAATACTGACACTGACAGGAATGCAGGAATGAAATACTGACAATGACAGGCATGCAGCAATGAAACACTGACACTTACAGGCGTGCAGGAATGGAATACTGACACTTACAGGCGTGCAGGAATGGAATACTGACACTGACAGGCATGCAGGAATGGAATACTGACAATGACAGGCATGCAGCAATAAAACACTGACACTTACAGGCATGCAGGAATGGAATACTGCCACTGACAGGCATGCAGGAATGGCATACTGACATTGACAGGCATGCAGGAATGGAATACTGACAATGACAGGCATGCAGCAATGAAACACTGACACTTACAGGCGTGCAGGAATGGAATACTGACACTGACAGCAATTCAACAATGGAATACTGACTGACAGGCATGCAACAATAGAATGTAGAAACTTTTAGGCGTGCAACAATACAATACTGACATATACATTTTAAAAATCATTGCTATCGTTGTTTTTTGCTCTTTTCTTTTAATTTGCATTAATGTAACTAAACTTGGATGTATTATCTATAATTTAAAAAAGGCTGATAGGCCATACAATGCCCTGGCTCTCCCATTTGTTGTGTTGGTGTGGTTGTTTGCTTCTTTTTGTTTCATTATTTCTGTACAAGCAAGTATGATTATTTCCCCCCAAAGTGATATTCATTTGAAAGTAAAGTGAGCACGTGATGGCAAATTCCATACTGCTTGTTGATTGTCAGACGATGAAAGAGAGATGTGGGGCGCTGGGGAAGGGATGAGCTGCTGAAGAGAGGCAGGAGATGGACAATCGCCACCCGGACAATCGCTACCCGGACAATCGCCACCGGACAATTGCCACCCAGACAATTGCTACCCGCACAATTGCCACCCGGTCAATCGCCACCGAAGACATTTGCCACCCGGACAATAGCCACCAAAAACAATTGCCACCCGGACAATAGCCAACGAGCAACCTAATCGTGATCAGTGAAATTGCAAATGCCATGCAAGGTGCTCAAAATTGATCATGCTGAGTGTGACTGAGAATATTGTTAACTAGTTGTCAGTGTTCCCACAGCCATCTTGCTGCAAACCTCGCATGCCAACACCCAGACTTGTTCAAACTGATCGAGGCCCTGGTGCGAGAAGCAACACTGTCTCGACTGAATGTCACACATGCTCTCATCGGACATCAACCTCCACCAAAGCGCAAGAAATACAATGACAAAGAAAAGCGTATTGAAACACTGCTTGAGAAATACGACACAGCCAACAAACTTACCTTCCTGCAAGGCATCGCGCTCAACATCGTGTTCTGAGACTGAGAGAAACTCCTTCCGAAGTGACTTTTAAATATTATTGATATGACTAAATGTATTGTTGCATGTGATGTGATGTGTGTGTGCGTGCGCGTGCGCTGATGCTAAACTTTCAATTTTATATTGATAATTTATTCATTTTATTTGACCTATGTATTTGACTTATGAGGACAATAAACTATCTTGTATCTTGTAATTGACTTGGGTTTGGGTGGGTTTGGGTGGCGAAAGACTCGGGTGGCGAAAGACTCGGGTGGCTATTGTCCGGGTGGCGAAAGACTCGGGTGGCAAATGTCTTCGGTGGCGATTGACCGGACGCGTGTTGTAAGTCGGCGAGCCAAGCGAGATGTCTCGCAGCCCGCGAGCTGCTCTTTCTGCAGCTCGCCAAGTCTTGCGCGAGCCACGCGAGCCACTCGCCGCCTTACGACGGCATGGCTAGCCCCGCTTGCGAGATACTCGCTTGTCTCGCCACTTACAACACGCGTCAGGTGGCAACTGGCAGGGTAGCAATTGTCTGTGTGGCGATTGTCCGGTGGCGATTGTCCGGGTAGCGATTGTCCGGGTGGCAATTGTCCGGACACCCTATCGGATATTGGTCACTTTACCCTGTTCCAATGTTACCCATGTCCAACCAGTGGTATGATGGAATTATATTTTCTCGGGAGGGGTGGGAATGAGAGGGGGGGCGGTTCTTCCGAGCACGGGCTTGCTAGGTATAAGTGATGCTATGTGTGTCCAAAAATTAAAAAGCAAGACTTGACGTCGACAAAATGGCGTTTCGATGACGTCATTCGTGTCTGAAAATTCCTGCCATGATGTCATGTTTACAGCGTTTAAAAAAAAGGTAAATGTGGGGGTTTAAATAGCGACTTACACCCTTTGTCTGGGTCTCAAACCGCTTTACACTTTACCCCCTGATCACTGGGCATCTTGATCAATCCTCACTGGTCCCTCACAACAAACATAGTGACAGACATTTATGACGCACACAGTCAGGTACCAGCACCAACTCCGCTCCCTGGGGAGTGTTCCAACCCGATGCTGGCGCTTGGCCGCATACAAGGGTTAATCGCACTACGTTTTGCCAACATTGCCCTCACAGGTACCCGGTTTTACTCCTGGGTGGGGAGAAGCAATGCGAGTTAAGCATCTTGCTCAAGGATGCAACTCTGGGAACCGCGCAGCTTCGAACGCCGTACCCACTGGCCGCAAGCGACTGTAGGTCCAGCGCGCTAACCACTCCGCCACAGAGCACCAGTAACGTCGAGTGCAAACAAACGAACGAACAAACAAACAAACAAACAAACAAACAAACAAACAAAACTCTACTTGAAATCGTCTCTGCGTGTATACGTTGGTGTGAGCGTGTGATTAAACTTTTAAAAATATTGTTTCTCGAAAACTTGACGTCTGTGATATAACGTCTAAATACCCCAAAAGGGCAATTGGCGGATAGACCTTTCTAGACGCGCACCAAACACGTCAAATCTCAAATGCAGAGGTCGCGCGAGAGATGAGGAACTGAGACGTTTTCTTCGCAATACTTTCACGACTCAACCAAACCCGCCATCGTCACTGTTGCTGAATGTGTAAATATCGATT
>JAWQFJ010011003.1:65000-68264 GCA_034096865.1 Theodoxus fluviatilis
TTATTATTATAAATCACTCTTATACCGCGCGATACTCCCACTCAGTGAGACTCAAAGCGCTTCAGCCGATGTCGAGGCTGCCTCTCAGTGTGTAGTGTCTCAAGTCAATGAGACCAGTGTCCTGCTGCCAAGGGCGCTGGTACACTGTTTTCCACAAAGGAGAAATTGTGCGTGCTGGGTGTTTTTACTGTGGCCGACACCCACCCGTCGAGGACATGAGCGTCAGGATCTTTATAGTGCGTGATTTTGATGTTGTGAATGCGTATCACACACTAGACCTCGGTTTATTAAGGTCTCATCCGAAGGACCTGGGGAGAGGCCCTAAGGAGGGCCGTTTGGTAGCCCTAAAGAGGGCCATTTGGTACCCGGTTTCACTCCTGGGTGGGGAGAAGCAATGCGAGTTAAGCATCTTGCTCAAGGATGCAATTCTGGGGACCGCGCAGCTTCGAACGCCGCACCCACTGGCCGCAAGCGGTTGTAGGTCCAGCGCGCTAACCACTCGGCCACTTCACCTCGTGCAAGTGTTGTTACTTCTTCTATCTAAAACAACTCCCAAAATATTTATAGGATCCTCTGAGCCTCTATCAACGAGGGGAATAGAGACTGCGACATTGTCTTCTTTTTCTGCAAGCCAAAGGTCAACTTTGCTTCTTTTCATCATTCACTCAGCCTGTCCAACTTGGCACTTTCGAATGACTTGTCTATGGCAATTGATTTCCCGTTGCCTACGAACCAAAAGAAGGAGCGATGTGTGGTCTTCAACCGCGGCTGTGGAAGGTTGTACATGCATGTCAGCTGAGTCACAAACTGCCTCACCTGTGATGACATCAAATGATGTTTAATTTGAAAGTGTGATGTCAACTGATCCACCTGCTGCTGGTTTAGGAACACTGACAGAAGCATGCGGTCCTGCAGGTTCACTTGGAAGATCGTCTGAAGGCGGAGTGGATTCAGCTTGCGGCTATTAATTTGAACCCGCAGTAGCACGGAGATCGTCTTTCGTCTGTAAGTGATTTAACAGATCAACGGGTAGAGATGTAGAACTGAGACCTACTCGGGGCTCAACCCCAAACATTGCCTGGTATAGCGATCTTTTGATCGCCGTCGTGTGCCCTGTTTTTGGCAAACTGAACAAAACGCAGTCCAACCGACCAGCGTGTCGTTTGAATGCCAGTCATCCAAGCAATCACCATTTCTTAGTTTAAATGTTCCCGTTTGCTCTCTTTGTGGTTGGAATGGCTTTCTGACTGTTCAATTGTCAAATGTTACGGGAATGCACAAACGAAATAACAAGGTTCCAGGGTTAATTACATGTCTTTATAGTTCATCATAAAAACATGCCCGTAACAGGGGTAGAAAAGAAAAAAAAAGAAAAAAGAATGTTACAGTGGTATCTGGCTCAACCACAACATCCTCGATAACCTCAATCTCATAAAATTTACATCTATTCTTCTTCTATTCCACTCCCAATGAGAAAATGAAAAAGCACAGCAGCACAAGTAAA
Source organism: Theodoxus fluviatilis (assembly GCA_034096865.1). Taxonomy (NCBI): domain Eukaryota; kingdom Metazoa; phylum Mollusca; class Gastropoda; order Cycloneritida; family Neritidae; genus Theodoxus; species Theodoxus fluviatilis. The sequence continues at coordinate 66,505 of JAWQFJ010011003.1, forward strand.
ATATCGGTCAGCCTTCTATTATAAATATAAAAGCACGTAGGTCAGCCTTCTATTATAAACATAAAAATACGTAGGTCAGCCCTTGACAAGTAAAACTATCGACCCGTATAAAATGTTGGCACCAACCTTCCACCTCTGCCCGCTCTCTGCCTCTCTCTCTCTCTCTCTCTCTCTCTCTCTCTCTCTCTCTGTCTCTTTCTTTGCTTCTCTCTCTCCCTCTGCTTCTCTCTCTCGCACTCTCTCTCTCTCTCTCTCTCTCTCTCTCTGTCTCTTTCTTTGCTTCTCTCTCTCCCTCTGCTTCTCTCTCTCGCACTCTCTCTCTCTCTCTCTGTCTCTCTCTGTCTCTCTCTGTGTCTTTCTCTGTTTCTCTCTCTGTCTCTCCCTCTCTTTGTCTCCATCTCTCTCACCCGCTCTCTCTCTCTTTCTTTTTGTCTCTCTCTGTCTCTCTTCCTGTCTCTTTCTGTCTTTCTTTCTGTCTCTCTGCTTTTCTCTTTCCTTGCCTCTCTCTCTCTCTGTGTCTCTCTGTCTCTCTGTCTCTGTCTCTCTGTCTCTGTCTCTCTCTGTCTCTCTCTGTCTCTCTCTCTATCTATCTCTCTCTCTCTCTCTCTCTCAAAAATAAACTCTCCCCACCAAACTTTTGTTTTTCTGTCAAAGAGTGTCAAAATGTTTTAAATGACCGCAATGATGACCAATCCCTTACATTATTGGACAGCATGTTCCACGAAAGACAAGTTGTATTTCGAATGTTTGTATAGGATGGCATATTTGAACGTTTGTAATTCCACCCACAATGTCCTGTAAAAGTAGACCTCACTTTTGTAGCTACGGACATCTGACAGGGCACCGAAACTGTGTTGCGTTAGCGTCCATGATGGGCTTCCTCTTTACCAACGAAAGAACAAACGAACGAACGAGCAAACAAACGACATTATGCTAGTAATTAAGCCGTGGGCACGTTACAAATACAATTTTAAAAACCAACAAGAAAGTGTGCTGCTATCGCAATTATGGACCGTTGCGATGTGGACGATAGCGGTCATTTTTACCCTGACACGAAAATCCTCCCTTCTCAAACCGAGCCGCCAATCAAAGGTATTCTTCCTCTAGAAAAATGTAGCGAACAATTGTGAAGTAGCTCTGCAAGTGTGATTTGGAGTGGGTCTAAAAGGGCGCAGAGAAGTGGACAAAAGGCCTGCCTTGATCCAGTTAGAAAAGTAATCGAAGGCGATTGCCTTCCTACTTTTGTTCAAGAGTGGTCAAACAAACGATTCTAGATTGTGGTAGACAGGCTTATCACCGTGCGTCACCCAAGAACAAAGGTTGCGGTGTGCCTGTGTCCATGACTAAAAAGGACAGCCTGTAAGATTTTACGACATTGCCATGAAATCAAATCTGGTACATGCGCAGTCCGTAAATATGCGCCCGCATGTAGTTCTACCTTTACAGAGTATCACTATAATCTCACAAGGAAAGGAATACTCAACTACTCGCCCATACACAAAATCCTGGCATTTCTTCCTTCTTCTGTCAAAGCAAATGACAAAACAAGCGCGCATGGGAGCAGGCAGAGTGGCAGGCAGGGTAGCATGCATGAGAGCAGACGGAGTAGTAGACAGAGGAGCCGACAGAGTAGCAGGCGGGAGAGCAGGCAGGGGAGCTGGCAGAGGAGTAGGCAGAGTTGTAGGCATGGGAGAAGGCAGAGTAGCAGGCGGGGAGCAAGCAGAGTAGCAGGCAGAGGAGTAGGCAGAGAAGTGCTCTGT
>JAWQFJ010011004.1:0-30000 GCA_034096865.1 Theodoxus fluviatilis
GCGTAGTCCGCATGCGGGTTTCGGGACAAGGAGAGCCCAAGCTCAAAATCAGAGGTCTCCAGACCTGTAGGGCTGCAGGAACAACCGTGCATGCGTGGAAAGAGTCACGGGAGGCACGTGCCAGGTGGTGCTATGCACGGGAAAGGCATGTCACAGCACGGCCACAGGGGGTGAGTGAATCTCAAGAAGCGTGGGGGCACGGGAGTCACTAGTAGTGGCTCATGAACCCTAGGTCACGGTTTACACCTGCGGCTCCAACAATCTGGTATACCTGATCAGATGCCGCAAAGAGTGCCGAGACGGGACAGGCACTGAGACAGCGAATGAACGGACACAGGGCCACAATCAGGAATCACGCTCCACTCCCGGTGGCAGAGCACTTCAGTAGGCAAGGCCACACCGAGGTTGACCTGAGAGTTAGTGTGCTTACGGGGCACTTGCAAGACCCACGACGGAGACGTGTGGTCGAACAGCAGCTCATCAAGCTTTTCGGCACCCACGAGGCTGGATTGGTGTCCCCTGATGTGGTAGGTACTCTTGTCTTGGGTGACGGTCGAGTCTGGACAGATGATGTTGCACGTGAGACAGCGGGAGGTGTTGCAGGGTTGCACGCTTCCGGGGCTGGCAGGGCTGAGAGGTGGAAGTTGGCTCCGTACCAACAACTGTTTCAGATTAGGTGGTTGCCTGAACGCCAGGAGAGGAGGAGCTGGGAACACCTCAGAGAGGTAGGGATCCTCCGCCAAGAGGTGTTGGAGCCTACGCAGGCCGTGTCGCAGTCCCTCGGCTCCCGGGAAGTATTGTACCACGAACGGGACCCTGCAATCCTTCGATTCATGGGGTCGTCTGGCGAGGAGGTCAGTGCGCTTGTGCTTTGTTGCTCTGTCAAGCTGATGCCTGACCGCATCACTGTGGTAGCCGCTCTGAAGGAGGGCATCTTCCAGCTGCTGCAGGTGTCGGTCACGATCATCCGAGTTCGAGCAGATCCGGTGGATCCTGAGGCCTTGACCGTAAGGGATCGCCTCCTTGGTCCGTCTCGGATGAGAGCTGTTAAAGTGGAGTAGCCGCAGGTTGTCAGTAGGTTTCCTGTGCAGAGAGGTGGACAGCGCTCCGTCTCTGATGGAGACGTGGGTGTCAAGGAAGGTCACGGAGGAAGGTGAATGGTTCATGACGAACTTGATGGTGGGGTGGGCGTTGTTGATGTCCTGGTGTAGCTGCCTCAGTGAATCCTCCCCGTGGCTCCAAAAGAGGAAGATGTCGTCGATGTATCTGGTGTAGAGGTCTGGTCGCAGCTCCCGTGTAGCGAAGAAATCTTCCTCGAACCTGTGCATGAACAAATTCGCATACTGCGGTGCAAATTTGGTACCCATAGCGGTGCCATGCACCTGGATATAACGATCCTCACCGAACGTGAAGGTGTTGTGTTCGAGGATGAAGCGGACCAGCTGGAGGATCATCCCAGGGCATGGGCAGTTGTCCATGTTCAGCACGGATGCGATGGCCTCGATGCCGTCTCTGTGTGGGATGCTCGTATAGAGAGACGAGACATCCATGGTGGCCAGGAGAGCTCCCTCTGGTACAGGCCCAACCTTGGCTAATTTGTCCAAGAAGTCGGTGGTGTCGCGGCAGAAACTTGGTATCCGCCTAACAATCGGTTTGAGGATTTCGTCCACAAACCCTGAGATGTTCTCGCAGAGGGTCGCGTTTCCCGACACAATGGGTCGTCCGGGTGTGCCTTCTTTATGGATCTTAGGGAGGAGGTACAGGCATCCGAGACGCGGGTTGCTAGGGATCAACTTATAGGTTAGCGTTTGGTACACAGTGACTGATAATACCAGTTAGAGTCAGTATAAGAAACATGAGGAAGACATAATCAAGCCAGAATATTACTTACAGATTTGGCCGCAGGAAGAGAGAGACCCGACTATCCTCTGTTGTACTGGTTGAAGAGCTCTCTCACTTGCTCCACACTCCTTACTCCAAACAGTTTCTGACCATTCTGAACCCTGCACATTCACAGCACAATTGAAAGTCCACACTTTTGCGACTCGCTCCTCCTGTTTCAAGTCTCTGAGTAGGCGCTGGTTGCTGGCTGTCAAGTCTTCGGAAACGTAGATGCTCGATTTCTTCTCTCGAAGCTTCTTGCGGCCTCTCAGCACGACGGACTTGTCGCTGCGTTTCACGAGGCGGCAGATGATCGGGCGGCTCTGTCCTTCCCTGGGCTTCCCAAGTCGGTGGGCTACGGAAATTTCCACTGTACTGGTGATCTCCAGTTCCTTCCTGAAAAAGTCCTGCACCGCCTTCTCACATTCTTCCGTCTTCTCATTTCTTTTTTCGGGCAGTCCCACGATTCTGATGTTCTCTCGTCTCTGATATTGCTCCAGGTCGTCAATGGTGGTGTGCATATCGTTCATGCGTCGAGAGAGAGATTCAACGAGTCTGCTCCTCTCTTCGCACGTCTCCTTGGCTTTCGCTAGCTCTTGCTGAAGGCCGTCTGCTCTCCGCTCTGCATCGAACAAGCGTGCTTCGAATCTGTCGAAGCGTGCATCAATTGTCTTCAAAATTTGCCTTTCGAGGTGCTCGAATCGTGATGTAATTGACTCGATCGCCGCCTTGAGCAAGCTTTTCAGCTCGCTGGTTTCGGGCAGATCGTGCGGGGCGCTTTGTACGCCTGTCCTTGTACTTGTAGAGTCGTTGTCAACGTCGAAAAACGAATCTTCTTTCGACATTTTTCTTTTCTGTTGAGGCAAAGTTTCAGCATCACCCGACAGATTTCTCTTGGTGGCCATTATGCAAGTACTTCTGCAGCTAGTCAAATTGGCTGGGGACGGTTTGAGCGGAGCTCAGCCTGAACACGTCCGACTCATGCAGCGGCTGAACCCAGACAGACCATGTCTATTAACTGTTCATCTTCACAGACACACCATGACGACTTCTCAACAGAATGGGTCCGCTTCGTCTTTCGTGAGGTCCAGAAATCAATTTGGTCATGAGAGTGAGTAAATAGACATATGACTGACTGACTGACTGACTGACTGACTGACTGACTGACTGACTGACTGACTGACTAATGACTGACTGACTGACCCAGGGCTGGACCCAGGGGGGGGTTCCAGGGGTTCCGGAACCCACCCACCCCCTCCCTAGAAAAAGCATGTACCTTGGTTTGAGTTGTGTTTTTTTGGTCCCCAAAAACAATGCTGCTCTTACCCCTCAAAACAAGGCACAAAATGCACCAGATTGCACAGATTTTAACCGTTTTTCATAAATTTTCCGGGGGGGCATGCCCCCGGACCCCCCTAGTTTGCGCGCCTGCGAACGCTCGTGGCTTCGCCACTTCGCTGATTTGTCCCCCCCAACCAAAAAGGAACCCCCCCCCCCCCCCCCCCACAACTCATTTGGTCCGGCCCTGTGACCTACTGATTTTTAGCGTCCTTTCAGCCTTTGTAATAGAAACAGCAAGTACAAACCCGATGTCATTCGTTACTCGACTTACACGAATCCCGTAAAGAGACGCGGTGGGTCTATTTTTATCATCAACCCACAGGAGGCTTTGTGTCACGCGAATATTGCGCCCAAGCGAAAGACGGAGGCATGCGTTGACAAAAACTGAGGCCTTAGCAACAGAAGAAGCTGGAAGGAAGGAGGAAATGCTGTCCGAGCTCTCGTCAACCGACTTGGCTGCCTTCTCCTCCGCTCATGTAAACACGGCCGTCGTCCCTGCGCTATACATGTAGTGTTGAAAAGACACGACACGCCTGAACTAAGCTTTTGCCTCAGCACCAAGAAAACTATTGTCCTAACCGTATTCGTCAAATCTCCCCCTACCCACCTCCAAACATCACGAACGAAAGTTCTCTCGGCTCATCAGACTAGGCCAGCACATCCATGGGTAACCCACACCAAAACACTTCCTTGTCTCGCCCTGTGCGGGTCAGCGCGAGATGTATGTATGTATGTATGTATGTATGTATGTATGTATGTATGTATTTTCATTTTTACTGCGCCATTATCACGATAAACATGCTCATGGCGCGACAAGACGAAATAAAAAAGTTTTGAGGCCAGTTTTAAATGCGGCCAAGGATGGACTAACCCTCAGACCCTCAGGAAGTTGGTTCCAGAGTCTCGGTCCAACAACGCTGAAGGAGCGGTCACCGAAGCTCCGTAACCTTGTTTGTGGGACAATCAATAGTCTTCTTTTTGAGGAACGGAGATTCCTTGTGGGGTTGTGAGGTCTAAGGAGTTCTCCGAGGTAGGTTGGGGCTTCACCAGTTTCACACTTAAACACGATGGAGAGGGTCTTAAATTCCACCCGTTGGCGAACTGGAAGCCAATGAAGGTCACTGAGAACAGGGGTTATGCGAGCCCACCTCGGCAGTCGCTTCACTACCCTAGCTGCAGAATTCTGAAGACGCTGAAGTTTCTGCAATTGACCGTTGGTTGCAGCAGTCAGCAGACTGTTGCAGTAATCAAGATGGGACAACACAAGAGTCACCACCAGGGCTGCTGCAGTCTTTTCAGTCAGACAATCCCTGATACTCCAAATGCGGTGTAGGTGCATGTAGCCTGAGGAGATGATTTTACGAATTTGGGGGTCTGGTGACAAGTTTTGATCTAACATGACCCCGAGATATTTCGCACTTGTGGCAAATGCTATGTTCGCCCCCGCTATGTTAATATGTGTTTCTCTGATCAATTGCCTGCTTTTTTCCCTACCAATGAGAATCACTTCAGTCTTGTCTTCATTGAGTTTGAGGTGATTGGCCGACATCCATTCCTTGATGTCACTACAGCAGTTTTGCATTGTGGACTTGTTCACCGCGAAGGCTTCATGATCTGGTTTGGAAGCCATGTAGATCATAGTGTCGTCGGCGAATAGATGGTGAGGGATGCCGTGTTGGTCGATGCGCTCGCTCAGGGGTTGCGTGTAAATTGAATACAGGAGAGGTCCCAAGATTGATCCCTGCGGTACTCCACAAGTGAGAGAAAGGTCTTTTGATGATGACTCCCCTATCTTCACCTTTTGTGATCTCCCCGTCAAGTAGCTCGCGAACCAGTTTAGGGCGGTGGATGATATGCCAAAGCTCCTCAATCTGGCTATGAGTGTGTCGTGGTCAATGGTGTCGAAAGCCGCTGAAAGGTCGAGTAGCACTACAAGGACTACCTCATCGCGATCGACTGCATGGAGTAAGTCATTCAGGACTCGCAAGAGTGCAGTTTCAGTGCTGTGGTGTGCCCTATATGCTGACTGAAACCTGGGAAGCAGATTGTGCGAGCTTAAAAACTCTATGAGGCGAATAGACACTGCTTTCTCAACAACCTTGGAGAGAAAGCTCAGGTTGGAAACCGGTCGATAGTTGGCGAGGTTATTAGGATCAGCGCCTGCTTTCTTGAGGAGGGGTTTCACCAATGCCTTTTTGAGGCTCATGGGAAACTGTCCGTGTCTCAAGGAATGGTTGACGATGTCCGTTATTACAGGTAGAAGGACATCAAGGCAAGTGAGAAGCAGTTTGGTGGGGATTGGGTCGAGTTCGCATGTGGTTGGTTTCATTTTGACTATGATTTTTCGTAGTTCGTCTGGTGAGAAAAGTTTCAACTCAGTCAAGAAATGATGGTGTGGACGTGACTGAGATGTGGTGCCAGATGAGCTCATTGGGATTGACTTCTTAATTGTGTCAATTTTTTCTTTGAAAAAAAGACCAAACTCATTCGCCTTTTCATTATGTGACTGTCCTGATTGCACATAGGAGTCATTCGTCTTCCCTAGAAGACCTGACAGCAAGTGAGACATGGCCCTGGGGTTCCCGGATCGTTCTTGGATTTTCTGATGAAAGTAACCGGCTTTTGCTTGACGTATGGCTTTTTTGAGTTTATTTTTCTCTGCTACATACAACTGCTTGTGCACAGTTAGATTGTACTTCCGCCAGCGACGCTCTGCTATTCTTTTGTTTACTTTGGCGAGGTAGACTTCCTCGTTGTACCATGGGCACAACGGTCTTGCAGAAACACGTTTTGTCAACTCTGGGGCGTGCTTGTCCAGGATGTTTCGCAAAGATGACTCAAAGAGTTCAACATGAGCTGACACATCAACTGGGACCGCAGACTGTAAGCCAAGTGCGCCAAAGTCAGCTTGCAGAGCCACAAGATCAATCCTTTTCAGGTTTCTACTCTTTACAACGGCTTTTGCCTCTCGGTTGATGCTCAATGAGAGGTCAAAGTAAACCACGTGATGGTCAGAAAGCGCCTTGTCAAGCACATGGCACTTGCGGACTATGCTCTTGTCGACCTTATCTACAACCCAGTCAAGGGTGTGGCCTGATTTGTGAGTCGCTCCATTGACATTCTGCTGCAAGCCGTGATCACGGAGCAAAGACAGTGCGCCCTTTGTCAAGGCGTGGTTGGCGTCATCGTAGTGGATGTTGAAATCGCCGACAATAACGTAGTCATCACACTCTACTTCTATGGAATCGAGAAGGTTGCTGAACTCGTCGAGAAAGGCGGATGACGGTGCTTTATTTCTCTTTGAGTGAGTCGGTCTGTACAGGCAGATGAAGTGTGTCGATTTGCCCCTGTTTCTTAAAACAATGCTTGCTGACTCCAGGGCACTGGAATTGTGACGCAGACTCGTCACTTCACTGATGTTGAGGCAGCTCCTGTAGATGAAAGCGATCCCTCCGCCACGTCCCCGTGTCCGCGGGAAGGATTTTATTTGATAGCCCGGTGGTGTTGCCATCTTCATTATCGCCTGATCTCTGTCGTTTTTCAGCCATGATTCGGTGATAAACAAGACGTCAAGGTTTTCCTCGGTGATAAAGTCTGCAATTTCTTCCGTCTTGTTTCTTATTGACTGCGCGTTTAGCAATGCCGCAGTCAGGGTGGGTGAGGGTTTCCTGGGTGCAACTTGAATGAGGTTGCTTGCGTTCGCACCACAGTCTTGAGGGACAGTGCTAGCAGTTCTGTCAAACACATCACATACAGTTTTGATATTGTGGCGTTTCCTTCTGCCACCTCTTCTGCCACGCTTTCTTTTTTTTGATCTTTCAATACCCAGGAGTTGGATGTTCGCTAACGCCTCCGGCGGGAGGGGCAAATGAGAATCATTTAAGGCACGCAGATCTGACGACGAGTAGTACATGTGTCCAGCTATTTTGGGGGGAGTAAGCTTCATTTTCCACGGCCGTTAGCATTCTTCCTAATCAATTGATGGCCAACGACAATCTGCCTCCTACGACTTGGAATACAGATTATGCTATGGGTGTTATGTGCGTTGCACAAGTACCGGGTATCACAAGTCACAGTTTATGCCACTCAAAAAGTTCATATCCAGAGTAAGTAATCTCAGGGAAAATGATTTCTCGTACCTGAGGCTGGTTGTTGAACGCTCTTAGTTGCTGTAATCGATGACTGCTGACTGTAGCCTTCTATCATCAGAGCTGTCTACTATGCAGCCTGCTCGGCGCTTGAACACTACTCAGCGTTGCTTTTCGAATGATCAATCCAACCAGAAATGTCCAAATATGACAAAATCCAGTATCAGATCGCAATTTTTTTTTCACATCAATAGAAAGAAGTGGCCCTTACTGTCATACTGGCAGGCACACAAGCCACAGACCTCCTTCATTTCTTGCAATAGTCCAAACTTTGCAGAGCTATGTCACAGTCAGCCTGTTAGGCGCCTGAACACCCACTCCAGCATTCGAGACGCTGCACGGCAGCGGCGCGCAGTACGAACAGATGTGGCAGGGACAAGAATCCTGGGACGGTCATCAGTTAAGTATGAATGAGAATAGGCAGGAAATACGAATATCTCCGTCTGAGAATAACTGCTTGAGGAGTCACCTCCAACCTGCCTGCCCAGCTATGTTCCAAAATCAGAGAGAGGGAATGGGATTATTGTTTGTTTGCTTGGTTGCTTGGGGATAGTTTGAGTGTGTTGCTGGTTTTACGTTTGATCAAGTAAACTGGTTTAAGTCGTGTTTTAACCAAGCACCAAGCACGCATAAATGGGATCTTCTACTCCACGAATGGATGCATATTTGGAAAACGATGTCTTTCCCGGGAATATATCCAACAGGTCATTCAGCACTGCTTGAAACAAGAGTTCAAAACGGAAGAATATATAGATTTTATAAACATAAAGAAATGTCGACTCTTTCATTCGATTCAGGTGCAACATAAATGACCTTGCTAGCAACAGAAGATATGCAACAACACAAATATATGAAATATGCTGTCCATTTCGCAAAAATGCACGTGAAAATGAAGAACACTTTTTACTGTACTGTCATAAATTCCAGGACCTAAGGACAAAATATCTCGAAGAGAATGTGCCACGAGCAAAAAGAATAGGTTACTGTTACTTGATCGATTTTATGCAAACTAAAAAAACTCGACAAGCAGCAATGTACATCTATGCGCTGCAGAGACGAAACGATTTGTTGTCAACCCCTCCGTAATCAATTGCAGTCGCCTTTGAGATACTGGCAAAAATCGTATTGGAAACTGTAATCGAAGAAACTTATTGATTCATGTTATAGCATATTGTATTGTACAATTGTTGGATTTCCTTGTTATGGGCCGATGGCCTAAAACAATAAAAGTCTGAAGTCTAAAGTCTGAGAAAGACCAATACATTTATACTTGTTTGTCAAAGATTAACAAAGACAAAGCTTTTTTCCTGCGTCGACAAGAAGTAGGAAAATGGCATGAAACTATAGTTCAGGGGTTGAGTTGAGAGCTGTATGCTTTACTCTTCAGTTGAATTCTCACGTGTATCACTTCATTGTCACCTCTTCAAACCATTGATCCTATTTGCATTACTTCAGTGCTGCTTGAAACAACAGTGCTAGCAACAACCGTAACAAATTGAGACTGTCACCAAGTGTTCCCACCTTGTTTGATCATGTGACACACACTGTGGTTACGTACAACGCAATGGTTGACTCCAAGCATTCTTTGCCACCGACCAATCAAATGTAAGCATTCCTACAATGATGGCCGCCGTTCCTGGAATTTGTGGAAGTGGTGACTTCATATCGGCCCTGTTTTATTTTTACACACACATATACACACACACACAACATATATATAGTTTTAATATAGTATATCTAATGGATGTCGGCGTGGCCGAGTGGTCTAAGGTGTCTGATTTGAGCTCAGATGGACTCTGTCCGCGTGGGTTCGAATCCCATCGTCGACAACATTTGAGGCAATCACTTGTCACTTGGAAGAGCATGAATGCCCAGACAATGCCTACTCTGAAAGACATTTCTCTGACTCTGGGACGTACAGTCTTCCAAATAGAAAAGTGACTGCTTCAGTTTTGCAAGTAGACTTTTCATTCTCTCTCTCTCTCTCTCTCTCTCTCTCTCTCTCTCTCTCTCTCTCTCTCACTCTGAGTTAATGACCAAGCCACACCAGAAGCAAATAACACGCTTTGCTTCGAAGCGAAACTAAAAACATGACGTTTCGGCGTGCTTCCCGTGTGCCATGCCCTGAAGCAAAACAGTTTTGTTGCTTTGCTTCGACGGTGCTTCGCTCGTGTTTTCTAGTCTTGAACATGTTCAAAAACACAAGTCCTTTGCAGTGTTTTTGTCACGAGCCAATCAAATAATGCCGTGATGTTAGACAAAATGGCAGACTTTGTTGTCGCTTCGATTTTGTTGTTGAGAACACTACAACAAACGATTGCATATTGGAAAAAAAACACCTACTGTCATATTTGGAATATGTGCGTCGTAATTCAGCAACCACCTGAAATAGCGGTACCTTTTATCATATTCATTTGGATATCTCGAATGTGGGTCAAATGCAGGGGCCGTATCCAGAACGGCGATTTATCTTTTTAACACTCGATTTATCCCCTAAACCCGGGTTATCTTAATCGGTTAGATAAGGTACGCTCGTCAGAGGATCCTAGGTTGCGCTTTGCTATATATACTGGTTTCCAGCCAAGGGAGAGCGGAACAGACAGTTGGAATCGTCTGAGTTTAGAGATAAATCGGGGTTAAAATAACTCGCCGTTCTGGATACGGGCCCAGGAATTGACGCAGCGACAGCAACGCGGACGCAGTGGCTGTGCGACGATGGGACCTCTCTCGGCTCTTTCAGGAGAGCAAACTGCTCGGTTAATTGAACTAATTCAAGAGCATGAACCACTTTGGCTTTTGTCGTCTTTTCGCAATGGCCGCAAGGAGAGTTTGAATAATAACATCATCATCGCTGCTGGTATCGCAATATGATGAATAAACGGGGAATAACTCCAGATATACTGTGTTTCAAAGTCTGCTTCCCAAGGCATTGTTTCGCGTGTGGCATACTCAGAAGCAAAACGTGCTTCGATGCAAAACGCGCCGAAACGGCTTTTGGCTTTGCTTCGAAACAAAGCAGTGTTGTTTTCTGTTTCCCGTGTGCAACTTAGCGCTCACAGAGAGCAAGAGCGAGAGCGAGAGGGGGGAGGGGGGGGGGAGGGGGGAGTTAGTTAACGAAAGCCCGTATCCTACGTTTTGCAAAGTGACGGCAGAACTCCTTCACAGAGAGAGAAAGAGAGAAGTCTCCATGGTATAGACTGCACGCTAGAACAGCAGCTTTAGCTGCAAATTTCTGGCAGAGGAGGTCAAGTTTCTTTTGCCTATGTAGGAAAGAACGAAACATCAAGCGGTATACAAGTTTTTCTCGTTCAGTGTTTAGCGCCAGCTGACTCCATAATACAGAGGAATGAATATATAAAAACCGCTGGCGCTGAACCTCCAGGTTTTGGCATTAAAAACCCCCCAATACAGCTGCGAGGGCCTTCAGTAAACCTGGAGGGATAAAAAATCGAATACAGGACGTTTTGTACCCTAGTCGTTGTGCACCTCATTTAGTCGATTCGTACCTTTTCTACTCTAACCCTAACTCTAACCCTAACCCTAACTCTAACCAGTTAGGGTACGAAACGACTAGGTACAAAACGTCCAGGATACAAACGACCCGCATCGTAAAAAAATCTTTCTTTCTCCTTCACCAATGTTCTCCAAATTCACCCTTCTCAAAAATCTCCTCGCAAATAACGTCACGTTATTCGACGTCAAATGATGACGTCACACATTTTGCAAATGGAGTCTGTTGTATCGTTTTCATTGCAACACCAAAATGTAAAAAAGTCACTTTCTTTTCAAACCTCGATTCTGAAAATTTGATAATATTCAATCGGACCTAACTTCCAGTCAGTGTGCAAAATCTAAAAAAAATCCGTTAAGTAGTTTTTGAGATATAGGCCGTCAAGTCGGGACAGACACACACACACACACACACACACACACACACACACACACACACAGATAAAAACCGCTGGCGCTGAACCTCCAGGTTTTGGCATTTAAAAAAAGATCGGGTTCGAACCCGCAACCTCTCGAGAAAAGAGGGGGAAAACACACACACACATAAAAACACAAAAAAACCACAACCTCTCGAAAAAAGAGAAGAAAAAAAAAGTTTCAGCGCAGAATCAAACCTGGTCATGCATGACCAAGAGTCGAACGCTCTACCAGCTGAGCCATTAGAGAATTGCTATGACGGAGTGTTTGTAAAGCATGTAAATCCACTTCTAAGCTATCGGCCCAGGAACAATCAACCATATATTTTAAACATGATGGATAGGTTCAGGAAGCTCCTATTATGACATGTTTTGCTTTCCTTTGGCATGTCATAGACGCTGAATTAACACTCACACAGTCACACAGAGGAGGAAGTGTATTATAGATGTTCAACCCAGACATGTGCATTCGTACTCATTCAGTGACGTAAACTAAACACCATGGATTTCTGGGAAGATCCCACAGACATCACAACTTTCATTCTTGTTGGCACGTAAAGACGTTTAACCAACAGGTGCATCAATCGATGTTCACCTACGCATTCATGCACAATCATGCACACATTCATACCAGACAAAGTGACAAGACAGGGTCGCAGCAATTTTCCTCGATCAACATAACTTTTCTCCCATCTCTCTCCCAGGGGCGGGAGAGATGGGAGAAAAGTTATGTTGGTAATTCAGTGATTCACGCACACACCGTGTGTGGTACTGCTACCGAGTACCGTCATTCTACAAGCAACGAGTCAATCCTGTTAACACGATTCATAACTGGTAGGTTTTTAGGCTAGATTCGCTTCGAAAAGTTGCAGAAAATCTGATGGTGGTAACAATCTGACGGTATAACAAGTTTTGACAAGGAAAAAACCAAGCAAGTAATCATTCTGACCGTTGTCAGCCATGTTCACCACGACAACGGCAGGATTCTAACGCATCATGAAGAAGGCTGAAATGGTCGGTGTCGGTGGTTGTTGTGACTCTTGACCGGTACTGTACTCCATGCACCTTAACGGTCCGTGTGATTCTGGTGTAATCTTAAGCTTAACGACGTTTATTGGCAGTATTACACCCGAATCACACAGAGCACAAACTTTGCGCAGCTGAGTGCGAGAATCTGGGTCACGTGTCGGCGTCTATTTTCATGGCTCGTGAGTGCCTGGCTAAAGTGCGTTAGAATCCTGCCCTTTTCACCCTCTGTTTGCAGAAGCTCCTAATCTCGCTGGAAACAAGATTTCATACTCTTGTTGTGGAACCAAACGACGACAAGAGTGACCTGATTTTTCAATACAAACACTGTATTCATTTTGTTGTTTAGACTGCAAGTGTAACTTTTCTGACTTGCGTTCCACTCAACACATTTTTCACCTAGTGGACATGTACTCGATTAATTGACTCGATTAAATTGAACTGATGTATTTGATATACATTTGTATTAATCCGGAAAAATTAGGAAATCATACTTCATTCATTCGAGCATTAGTCTTGACAGCGTTCAGCGGACGAAGTAAACATCAATCTACTTCGACCATAACGTAAGTGCGAGTTGCAGACGAAACAACTAGGTACAAAACGTCCAGGATACAAACGACCCGCATCGTAAAAAATCTTTCTTTCTCCTTCACCAATGTTCTCCAAATTCACATATGAACAAAGACTTGTCAAGATGAGGCTCCCTAGTCTGTGCTACAGAAGAACTAGAGGTGACCTAATAGAAGTGTACAAGTATACGCACGGCATGTACCAGATTGGAGAGAATCTGTTTTCCTGCGATGACAATAGTGTCACAAGAGGTCACGCCTACAAGCTCAAGAAAAACCGATGCAATACGGCTTTACGACAGCATTTCTTCACCCAGCGAGTTATCAACATGTGGAACAGCCTCCCGAATAGCGTAGTCGAGGCACCGAGCCTGAACTCGTTCAAGAACAGAGTGGACAAGCATCTACAAGGATATATGTTCAAGCTGGAGGAACCACTGGCGCAGATGATGCACAGCAATTAGGCCTTTTTCTCTCTTTTTCTTTATCTCACAAGTGTTATAGACTAGGCCTGGTAAAAGACCAGCTAGTATCCATAAGAACAATAAAAATACAGCCAGAGAACTACCAGAATCGGCGATAGGCCCTGGACGCCTAAGCAAGCCGAAGAATTCTATTCTATTCTATTCTATTCACCCTTCTCAAAAATCTCCTCGCAAATGACGTCACGTTATTCGACGTCAAATGATCACGTCACACATTTTGCAAATGGAGTCTGTTGTATGGTTTTCATTGCAACACCAAAATGTAAAAAAGTCACTTTCTTTTCAAACCTCGATTCTGAAAATTTGATAATATTGAATGGGACCTAACTTCCAGTCAGTGTGCAAAATCTCAAGGAAATCCGTCCAGTAGTTTTTGAGATATAGGCCGTGGAGTCGGGACAGACAGACAGACACACACACAGACAGACAGACAGACTAATAAAGTCTGTAGGACCTCCAGTAAACCTGGAGGGATAAAGTCTGTAGGACCTCCAGTAAACCTGGAGGGATTAAAAAAACACAATAAAGTTATCGCACCTCCGAAGTCCGATAGAGGGCCTAAACGCGTTTTTCCGAGCACGACAGCGGCGTCTTCTGCGAAGAAACAGGATTTTCCGGAACCGGGTGGGATGGATGGTGGGGATAGTGGGTGGGGATGGGAGGTGGGGATGGCGGGTGGGGATGGGGAGTGTGGGTGGAGGGTGGGGATGGAGGGTGGGGATGGAGGATGGGGATGGGGGGTGGGGAGGAGGAGGAGGGGAGGAGGGGGAGGAGGAGGAAGGGAAGACGGGGAGAAGGAGGAGGATATAGAGGGGAGGAGGGGGGACTGGGAGGAGGGGGGAGGGGGAGGGGAGGGGAAGGGGGACGGGGAGGAGGGGGAGAAGGAGGGGAAGAGGGGGAAGGGGAGGGGGAGGAGGAGGGGGAGGAGGAGACGGGAGGAGGGGGAGGAAGGGGAGACGGACGGGGAGGGGGAGGGGGGAGGAGGAGAGGGAGTAGGAGGAGGAGGGGGAGGGGAAGAGGGGGAGGAGGACGGGGAGGAGGAGGGGGAGGAGGACGGGGGGAGGAGGGGGAGGAGGGGGAGGAAGAGGAGGAGGAGGGGGAGGAGGAAGGGGAGGTGGACGGGGAGCGGGAGGGAGAGGAGGACGGGGAGGGGGAGGGGGAGGGGAGGAGGGGGAGGAGAACGGGGAGGGGGAGGTGGAGGGGGAGGAGAACGGGGAGGGGGAGGAGGGGAGGATAGGAGGAGGGGGAGGAGAAGGGGGAGGGGGAAGGGAGGAGGGGGAGGGAGTGGAGGAGGAGGATAGGCGGAGGGGGAGGAGGACGGGGGGGAGGAGGGGAAGGGGGAGAGGGAGGGGGAGGAGGGGGGAGGGGGAGGGGGAGGAGGGGGAGGGAGGGGGAGGAGGGGGAGGGAGGGGGAGGGGGAGGGGGAGGCGGAGGGGGAGGAGGAGGAGGAGGAGGGGGGGGAGGAGGGGGAGGAGGGGGAGGAAGAGGGGAGGAGGGGGAGGGGGAGGAAGAAGGGAGGAGGGGGAGGAGGACGGGGGGAGGAGGACGGGGGGGAGGAGGAGGGGGAGGGGGAGGGGGAGGAGGACGGGGGGGAGGAGGACGGGGAGGGGGAGGGGGAGGAGGACGGGGAGGGGGAGGGGGAGGGGGAGGAGGGGGGGAGGAGGAGGAGGGAGAGGAGGAGGAGGAGGAGGGGAGGAGGAATGGGAGGGGGAGGAGGAGGGGGAGGGGGAGGGGGAGGAGGAGGGGGAGGGAGGAGGAGGGGGAGGAGGAGGAGGGAGAGGAGGGGGAGGAGGAGGAGGAGGAGGAGGAGGAGGAGGAGGAGGAGGAGGAGGAGGAGGAGGAGGAGGAGGAGGAGGAATGTTGAATGCATGAATAGGTCGTGCATTGCAAAATTGGAAATGCGGGTCAATGCACCTTCACGTGAAAGCACCTGTCAGTGGATTTCGTTGCGATATAACAACAATGTATTCCGCGCGTCAGCTATAAATAGACGTGCGCGAACTTGGAAGATCGGCGTGTAGATGACCTGCATTTCCATTTGTAAAAGATAAGCGCTTTAACGACCTATTGATGCAATCAACATACAGCTTTGATAAATTAATGCTGTTCATGGCTTATATTTTCTTTGGATGGGTTTCTAGTGTCCCAATATACAGCTTTTTCCGTGCGAACCGTAGACAGCGTGTGTGTGTTTAGCTATACGTCTCCGTTTAGCGCAATGTGCATACCAAATCCAGTTAGGGCTTATACGCGGTTAGGGCCCGTATAGCTAAACACACACACGCTGTCTACAGTTCGCGCAGAAAAGCTGTATATTGAGACACTAGAAACCCCATCCAAAGAAAATGTAAGCCATGAACAGCATTAATTTATCAAAGCTGTATGTTGAATGCATCAGTAGGTCGGGAAAGCTGGTACATGTTACAATTCGCAATGCAGCTGCAGGTCAACATGGCGAAGAATCCGTGGCGACGGCTCCACTGCTTACATTGCGTGTTCGCACAGAAATCGCTGTGTTTGGGGGATACTAAAACCCCATCCAAAGAAAATGTAAGCCATGAACAGCATTAATTTATCAAAGCTGTATGTTGAATGCATCAATAGCTTGTGAAAGCTCCCACGATTTAACATTGCAAATGCAGGTCGACGCGATATAGAGATAGATCTACACAAGAAGCGTCTGTTGTCATGGCTTGGCACGAGAACGAGGCGCGGAGCAAAGGGACGTAACTCTAAATTCTGACCCCGCTTCGCGTAATGAAAATCGATTGAGTTCGCGGTGTCAGTTCCAGAATGTCTGGCCGACGAAATCTGAACTTACGAAATACTTCTTGGTCATCGTAAGTGTCGAAGGGATTAGTTCGGTCCCGGAAAATCTGGTTTCTTCGCAGAAGACGCCGCTGTCGTGCTCGGAAAAACAAAACGGCCGCCATATATTTACACGCGTTTAGGCCCTCGGAGGTGCGATAACTTTATACGCGAAAATCCGTATAGGATAGGCTAACCAGATTGACGTGCATACCGATTGTTCCCGCCTATCCGCCCGTATAGGGGATAAACGCGATTAGTCCACTAAACGGACCGACGTGCATACGGGCCCAGGATACAAAGACCCGCATCGTAAAAAATCTTTCTTTCTCCTTCACCAATGTTCTCAGAATTCACCCTTCTCAAAAATCTCCTGGCAAATGACGTCACGTTATTCGACGTCAAATGATCACGTCACAGATTTTGCAAATGGAGTCTGTTGTATCGTTTTCATTGCAACACCAAAATGTAAAAAAGTCACTTTCTTTTCAAACCTCGATTCTGAAAATTTGATAATATTCAATCGGACCTAACTTCCAGTCAGTGTGCAAAATCTCAAGGAAATCCGTCCAGTAGTTTTTGAGATATAAGCCGTGGAGTCGGGACAGACAGACAGACAGACACACACACAGACAGACAGACAGATAAAGTCTGTAGGACCTCCAGTAAACCTGGAGGGATAAAGTCTGTAGGACCTCCAGTAAACCTGGAGGGATAAAGTCTGTAGGACCTCCAGTAAACCTGGAGGGATAAAGTCTGTAGGACCTCCAGTAAACCTGGAGGGATAAAGTCTGTAGGACCTCCAGTAAACCTGGAGGGATAATGATATTATGTGCTCCCGCGCGTTTATCACATCTGTCTGGCTTCATTTTTGTGAGAACAAAGACATGCTGTTGTGTCAGCAGGTGCGGAAGAAGCCACTAGAGAACAGTGCAAATAATACTGGAGTGGCGTAAGAATTTTGCACCTAAAGGTTGCGTTGCCACGCTTTTGATGGGAAATGGGCGTGTTTGTTTGGCCCAAAATCTCGAGAGAATCGCGAGGGCTAGGCGTTGCCTAAGTTCCTCGCTCAAAAGGACGCACTCGCCGTGAAGGCGCGAAGCCGAGAGACGTCCAGCACCCTCCCTCGATCCTTCCCGCTGCAGTGACCCGGATGAGCCAAAATGGCGGAGACAGTGCGAGTTCGGCTAGTGTTCGGAGAGAACAGTGCCTGCAATGTGCTTCTCAGGGTTCGAGAATGGAAAAGTGTACGTACACGGAAGTATTTGCTGTTCGAGTGTTCATTTGTATATTAGCTCCGTCGAGATCGAGACACACTCGGGAAGACAGAGTGATCTTTTTCTACTTCTAGGGAAACAACGGCGCGTCGCTTACAACATCTGTGAAAGACACGACTGTTTTTGGAGCAGAAAGTTTTTTGTTTCTACAATGGTGACCTCCTGCTGTGTGAAGAACTGCCACAATCAGCATGACAGAAAGAATGATCGACTTTTTTTTTGTCGTACCGCGTGTTGCAACGCGAAAAGGCAAGGAAATGCTGGATCTTAACTTAAGGCGCCGTGAGTGGATTGCTCAACTGAACCTGAAGTCACTCACTCACCTTTGGCACTAAGGCAGATCGATGTGTTTGTTCGGATCACTTAATTGTAAATTGTGAGAATTTGTTATGTTTTGCGTTTTGTAACTTAACAAATAGGCCTACTAGAAAAAACGGAAAGAGAGTATGCAGGACAGATTACAGGGGAGAAAGAAAGACCAAGATGTCGCAGAGACTAACAACAGTGTTTTGTTCTGTTACCTGATTTGACTTTTTGATACTACAAAACAGCAATATCAATTGCATCGATATTCAATGTTTGTTCAATCTGATTGGACCGGTAAAAATCTGGGTCGACGTTTTGTGAATAGGCCTTGTTCGCAGCGACAACTTACAAGTGACTGTGAAATAGGACCGTCCTATTTGATTTTTTCGGACAAAATCCTTCCATCACGTGATGTCAACTGTGCCAGAGACACTGTCGCCGGCAGGCGAAGCCTCTATAACTAGAATGGATCAGGACAACACACGGGCACCTGGAGCTCTTATCCCCCACACCCACCTCCCCACACCTTTCCCCTCTAAGTGTCGAGAAGTTTTAATATACCCTTATTCTGCAGCAGTCACTTTTCTCATATACATGTATGCTGGGATACTGCATCAAAAACACTCCCTAATTTCGCATTTTTCATTAATTAAAACCCATCCTCAGCATTCTAATAATATCAAATAGTTTGGTAGTAGTTCGCAGGGATGATAGAGTACAAAGCTTTCAAAATAGGCTCATTCGACAATGTATTCGACCAATCAACAGCTTTTCGTAAATAGGCCTAGTTGTTGATTAGATGACCACAAAAAACTTCATTTTGATAAAAGATGAAATCAGTTATGCAAAAAACCTACTGAACTACACATTTTGTGACGAAATCATAAAAAAGAAAAAGAGATCTTGTTGACCCCAAGCCCCACTTTCTGGCCATTTGTCGACTTGCGACTGATTTTATCCAGATGGGTCACATTTGGATTACCGCTCATATCTGCCATACTCATAGCAGACAGTGCTCGGCAGTCATTCATCGTCAGTGGAAAACTTGTGCATCTTTCCCCTGAAGTGGTTGTTCATTCTGCTGTTGCGACTTGTCTCTTTCACAAAGTCCTCTCTGTTCTGGGTTTCTCCTAGCTTGCGGCAAAGTCCTATCTCAGTATCTGTACTGGGTTTCTCCTAGCTTGCAGCAAAGTCCTATCTGTGTGGGGCTTCTCCCAGCTTGCGGCAAAGTCCTATCTGTACGGGGCTTCTCTTAGCTTGCGGCAAAGTCCCATCTGAACGGGGCTACTCTTAGCTTGCGGCAAAGTCCTAACTGTGTGGGGCTTCTCCTAGCTTGCGGCAAAGTCCTATCTGTACGGGGCTACTCTTAGCTTGCGGCAAAGTCCTATCGGTACGGGGCTTCTCCTAGCTTGCGGCAAAGTCCTATCTGTACGGGGCTTCTCCTAGCTTGCGGCAAAGTCCTATCTGTACGGGGCTTTTCCTAGCTTGCGGCAAAGTCCTATCTGTACAGGGCTTCTCCTAGCTTGCGGCAAAGTCCCATCTGTACGGGGCTTTTCCTAGCTTGCGGCAAAGTCCTATCTGTACGGGGCTTCTCCTAGCTTGCGGCAAAGTCCTATCTGTACGGGGCTTTTCCTAGCTTGCGGCAAAGTCCTATCTGTACAGGGCTTCTCCTAGCTTGCGGCAAAGTCCCATCTGTACGGGGCTTTTCCGAGCTTGCGGCAAAGTCCTATCTGTACGGGGCTTCTCCTAGCTTGCGGCAAATTCCTATCAGTACAGGGCTTTTCCTAGCTTGCGGGAAAAGTCCTATCTGTGTGGGGCTTCTCCTAGCTTGCGGCAAAGTCCTATCTGTACGGGGCTCCTCCTAGCTTGCGCCAAATTCCTATCTGTACGGGGCTTTTCCTAGCTTGTGCCGGGAAGTCTCAAGACTGGATTCTCGGAGGACACAATTATTTCCAATGGAGGACTTTTTGCACTCGCTTATCTTCTTGTGTTCTCACCTTGTCCGTCTTGTGCTCTCCTTCACACGCCCGCACTCATGCCTTTTGTACCTTTTACTAATGAGAATAGACCAGACTGCCTCCATGCTCCCCGAAATCACGTGACCCATCAGTCTCTGCCGCGCCCTGGCTACGTCACGTAAGCAGGCAACGACCTTGTGGGGAGGTGTGGCTTGTCATCTCGAAGACGCTATGATGTTCTAGTATATTCCAGCACCTTCACAATACAGCAGTTGCCGCTTATAAAACACACGGTTAATAAAAACAGTCGTTTTTTAAAAACAGTTTGTCCGGTCCGGATTTACGTTACTGATGGACATGTTCAACACGCAAACGGTTAATAAAAATGCCGCTTATTAACAACACTATTGTTCGGTCCCAATGTGTTTTTAATAAGCGGCGACTACTGTACTGTATCTCACGCTGGAGAGGGAATGTAACATCACAGGGGAATACAATTAAACCTGTCCCGTGTCATCAAAGCAAAAAACCACACATTTCTATTTAGTATTGTTTAGTGTTTTCTTTGTCCCATAAGTGAATTATCTTATTTAAATAGATGTAACCTTAGTGTTTTTTTGGTGGTTAACCTGCTGTAATGCACCAATGGAGTTCCTTAGGGAGGAATAAAGATCTGTCTGTGTGTGTGTGTGTGTGTGTGTGTGTGTGTGTGTGTGTGTGTGTGTGTGTGTGTACGCGCGTGCGTCGGTGGCCGTCCGTCTTGGTCCGCCAGTCCGTGTCTGTCTGTGTGCGCGTCTGTCAGTATGTGTCAGTCCGTGTCTGTCAGTTTGTGTCCATCTGTCCATCTCTGTTGGTTTGTCTGTGTGTGTGTCTGTCAGTTTGTCCATCTCTGTCGGTTTGTCTGTGCATCTATCTGTGTGTGTGTGTGTGTGTGTGTGTGTGCGTGCGTGCGCGTGCGTGTGTGTGTCTGTCTGGTGAGTCTCTGACGCTGCAAAGTATCTACTGTTACTCCTCTGCCAGCGCACACGAAAGAATGAAAGACACCATGACGTTACCAAACAATGAGCATGTATTTCATCAACATTTCCACAGAGAAAATACATGTATGTACATGTGTCAAAAACACAAAAAAGCTAATACAAAACCTGTGATGAAATGAAACATATAGTATAAATAAAGTATAAAGTTGACCTTCTAGAAAGAACAAAAAGGGCAAAGCCCATACGACTCACATGCTTGACCTTGACCTTTATATGACCTTGACCTTCAGGTAACCTTCAAGGTCAAGGTCAAACAACTAAACCTACCAATGACATCATACACAAAGAAATGCTTTACACATTTTTCCTACCAAAATACATGTGACCTTGACCCAAGGTCATGCAACACAAAGCTGTTAATTCAAGACATAGGAAGCACAATGGTGCTTATTGGCACTTTCTACCATGAGATATAGTCACTTTTAGTGGTTCACTACCCCATTTTGGTCACATTTCATAAGGGTCAAAGTGACCTTGACCTTGATGATATGTGAACAAATGTGTCTCATGATGAAAGTATAACATGTGCCCCACATAATTATTAAGTTTGAAACAGTTATCTTCCATAGTTCAGGGTCAAGGTCACTTCAAAATATGTATACAATCCAACTTTGAAGAGCTCCTGTGACCTTGACCTTGAAGCAAGGTCAACCAAACTGGTATCAAAAGATAGGGCTTGCTTTGACCTATATACCACTTGTAGCTAAGGTCGCCATTCTCAATAACGTGGGAGAAAATTGGGAAAATGTGAAAAATGACTGTTTTTGAGACCACATTTATGGCTCCTGTGACCTTGACCTTGAAGCAAGGTCAAGTCACTATGTATGTTTTTTGAGGCCTTGTCATCATACACCATCATGCCACATTTGGTGTTGATAGACTTAATAGTCTCCGAGAAAAATCCAACGTTTAAGTTTTTTACGGACGCCCGGACGGACGGACGCCCGGACGGACGGACGGACGGACGACACGGCTCAGTACATAGACTCACTTTTGCTTCGCATGTGAGTCAAAAAACCAAACACACACACACACACAACATTAGATCATTGCACATGAAAAGAGACATCCTTGTTTCTGTTTGGTCAGAGATGTCACCCTCCATTTCATACAGAATATCTGGAAAGTCTCCTCCAAACTCGACAGAAACAATCACAGTGACCAGCTGTGTGACTCCCTGCCTTTCCACCAATGAGAAGAAATCCAGAATGACCATCTCCAGCGCAAAGTGCAGTTAGGAGTGTTACACGTGACATGGACTAAATCTGCTTTGAACAAAATCCAGATGTATTCACAAGAACAAAGTAATCTGTTCAAGCTTCCAACAAGTTCACTGTCTGCTTGGGAGACTGAGCATCAGACTTGGCATTGCAATCACAGGCTAAATAAGCTTTTTCAGCGATCTAGGATTCTACTACAGCAAACTGGGATTTTGGTTTTGAGAGGGTAAGGGGGTGCAGGGTGGGGGATGGGAGAGGGGGTGGAGGGTGGAAGAGGGCGTGGGGATGGGAGAGGGGGTGGAGAGTGGAAGAGGGCGTGGGGGTGGGAGAGGGCGTGGGGGTGGGAGAGGGCGTGGGGGTGGGAGAGGGCGTGGGGGTGGGAGAGGGGGTGGGGGGTGGGAGAGGGGGTGGGGGGTGGGAGAGGGGGTGGAGGAGTGGGTGAGTGGATCACTCCATGGGAATTTGAGATCTACACTTCAGCACTAGGAGCATGTAATCATTACCAAGGACCATTTCCCTTTCCATACTTGATGCTCCTGAGAACTTGGCTTACGTCCAATAACAATCTTCCTTTCCCTTCATTTAATGTGCACTAGAGAAACGCACGCTAAAAAAAGAGGTGGTGAGCCGGTGTCAGACTATTTCACTGTGACAAAGAAGAAGAAAAAGAACGACCGGAGTCTGACTGGTTGCTTTCTCTCGAGAGAAATAGAGGCCCTGAAGAGGGCCGTTTGTGAGAGGGCTGACGGCACTTGCATGCTAAAAAGGTCATCCCCCAGAGAGCATCCCTATGACTGACACAGAGTTTTCAAATCAAATAAAAGAGGTGAATCCTCACTGTGGAAAAGGCCAATAGTTGTTGGGGCGATACTGAACTTAGAAAACATACCCTCTGAATCTCCCTGATTCATTCATAGTCTAAGATGGAGGTATGATAACTTCCCCGTCAACAATGAATGGTAAGGGAGAAGCAAAGAAGCAGATGATGTTAGTTCCCTCAGTCCTAAAATACAGGTTTGAAGCAAGTCACATAATTATTAAGATTGTGTTTATAAAGATCAAAATATTAAAACTATTGTTTTACAAGCTTACAATCACACATGCATATGTGTTATAGCACACAGGTTTCTCCTTGGGCATATGGTGAATTCCAATTCTCCCACAAAGAATCCAATGCAATCACCAGTAAGCAACTATCTATAAAGTGCTCTGCTAGTCATATGACTTTGATGCAAATCTAATGTTGTGCATTCATTATGAATATGCAAATACAAATGTGTCAATCACATTCGATGAGTGAAAGTTACATTACTTTCCTTGTCACTTTGTCTATCCTGAAGACTGATACAGGCATATAACCAAACAAAAGAATTTTTACATAATTTAAATACACAACGTAATACATAACCATCATAATCATGCATGAATCATGCAATAAATTCATTTTGATTTTGAACGAACAATTCACATTTTGAGGGATATGTAAAGCATCTTATAAACTAGAGCGTGGGGGTGAAAAAAGAAACCAGCATCAACTTCTTGTAAAACTAGAAGTACTCGCTGTTTCTACTTAGCGAGTTCACTTTGTCTTCCACAACAGAGAGCATTTATTTGGTGAACTCACTGATCAAGTTACAAAATGCCATAAACCATCACAATTCAAAAATGAGATTAAACAACAATACACAGCAAATATACTTATGGGGAAAATAAAGTTTCACTGGCAAATATACACAAGTATACCCAAAATAGCACTGACTGAAACATTTCCCATTGGGACAACAATACCAACAAAAACAACAATGATCTCAAATGCCTTACATTCTATTATGTTGAAACAATGCCTCTACAACCCCACCAAATCTGTCAACACTGCAAACTTCAAAGTCAAACAGGTCTCCATATTCTCTCTACAGCTTTGAAGAATAATTCAACAGACTGACCAATTCCTCTCCCATCCTACTTGTAGCGACTGTGGGAAAATATTTACAAATATAAAGCCTGACAGGACCCACATTTCCCTATAAATACATTTTCAAAAGTTCAAGTCTTGTCAATATGACATGAGCATATGAGCTTGGAGACGTTGGCAAAGAAAAATTTGGGTTATGGCCGTTCTCTCAACTATCATCTTGTCTCCCATGCTTTTTCACAAGGTAATCTAGTGACTTTGGCTCAACATGTAATGTCCCACAATGCTTGCTCCACCTCGGATGCCATTCGCCCCCTGCCC
The DNA here is from genome assembly GCA_034096865.1 of Theodoxus fluviatilis. Lineage (NCBI taxonomy): Eukaryota > Metazoa > Mollusca > Gastropoda > Cycloneritida > Neritidae > Theodoxus > Theodoxus fluviatilis. Next base: position 24,222 of record JAWQFJ010011004.1, read on the forward strand.
CTTGCCACACAGATTAAGGTGTATGAAAGCTCTCAGATTTTTCCACAAACTCATTGGTCTAAATCAGAAATAAATAATATTATAAACATTTTATTTTTCATTTGGTTCTCTCAATTAAGTGTGTGATAAATCAGATTATTCTGCCTGTTAAGAAACACATTTACTACACATGAGAGAGAGAGAGAGAGAGAGAGAGAGAGAGAGAGAGAGAGAGAGAGAGAGAGAGAGAGAAAGCAAGAGAGAGAGAGAATGAGAATTCAATCCCCAATATGGAAAATTTCCAAATGTTTGAGCAGAAATTTATTAAAGTTGAACAATGTATAGCTCAAGTCAAATGGAAAATAATAGGGAAGTTTCAAGAAAAGTGGTTAAGATTTTACAAAAAGTGACAAAATATGTAGCACATATTTCGATTATAAGCCACCTTCAAGAGTATTTGAAATGTTACAATGTTATGACAGTACTTGTGAGACTACCCTTTCATTCTGTGTCTTGTATTGTAATTCACTGTTGTTACGTGTGCTTTGTGCTGTCTATTTGTGCACCTGTCCAGTTAACTCATTCTGCTTATATTTGTCTGCCTAGAACATCCCAATCCACGTATATATATCCAGCATGTGAAGAACACCAAGCAATTCTGCCCTAAGGTCATTGTTTCATAAAGTTAGACCAATGGGTTGGTGAAGAGATTCATGAGAGAGAACAGCTAGGTCTTATTTGACAACTGTTTTGGTATGGGAATGGAAGCAGGGGGGTGGAGGGTGGGGGTGGGGGGGTGGGGGTGGAGGGAGGAGGGAGGGTAAGAAGGGTGGTGTAGGACATTACAGGTTGAATTTTATTTTTTCTTCAGCAAGCAACTCCAGGTCAGAATAACTGTATATTTCATGAAATTAGGAATGCCTTAATCAAGCAATAGTATGGCACATTATATACTAATTTCACATTCATTTGGTATGCAACCTCAGATCAAAATAACTGTATATTTATTGAAATAACGCATGCTTTAATGGATGGTAAGGCCAAGTCAGCAGTCATTTTATTGATAATTATGGTTATCATCCCAAAGGAAGATGTGGATACACTTCCAAAAACGGGCCACACTATTGGACTGGTCCGAGGAGAGGGGTGTGGGATAGACAGCAAAGCTGGCAGACCACACAAACTGACGGGACACAACATTTAATTGGTGTAAATAAATACAGGGTGACACAAAAAAAGTATCATCACCTAAACTTTAATAACTTTTGAAATATTCAATCAATTCTTTTAATGTTTTCAATTCATCAAGAAGAAGCCTTGCTCTGTGAGTGCACCAAAGTAGAACTTCGAGATGCCTTGGACCACTGAGCAAAAGACATTTATAGTCGAGGCATATTTTCGGCTGAAGTCTATTCATGCAGCTCAGCTGCAATTCAGACAACGGTTCGAATGTCGGGAATTTCCTCTCCACAGGATGATCTACAGTTGGGTCAACAAGTTCAGAACCCATGGGACTGTGCTAAACCTAAATGGTAAAGACACTAACAGACAATCACACTCTGGACGACCAAAATCATCAAGGACACCACCCAACGTTGCTGCAGTCAGAGACTCTGTTGCCCGCAGCCCAAGCAAGTCTGTGCGTCGTCGAAGTCAAGATCTTGGAATCAACCGGGCGTCCGTGAGGAGAATTTTGATCTCAGAACTCCACTTGTATCCTTACAGAATACAGATTAAACAAAAGCTTACACCTGAAGACATGAGGAAGCGAGGGATGGCTACGGCAGCGTTTCCCTGACCGACTGATCAGCCGCAGATGTGACCCAGAGTGGTCGCCGCATTCACCGGACTTGAACCACCCAGATTTTTATCTGTGGGGATACCTAAAGGACAGGGTGTATGTAATCATCCCCCAGACCATCCCAGACCTGAAGGCAGCAATCACAGCAGCCATAAGAGCGATCCCAAGGGAGGAGTGCGAGAGGGTCCAAGTGTGTTTGCAGCACCAGTGAGCACACTTGGAGCACATCTTGGATCGCCAGTGACACAGAGAGTTTTTGAAGTACAGATGTGAAACTTTAGGGATGTCTGCTACATAGACTTGACCTAATGTCATCAAAGTTTTGTGTAGATCCGAGTAAAATTTCGAAAGTTATTGGAATTTTGGTGATGATACTTTTTTTGTGTCACCCTGTAGATGGGTATTTTTGTTGGGATTTACATTTATTTACTACCTACACCAATCATATGCTGTGGTCTGTAAGCTTGTGTGACCCACCTGCTTGGCTGTCTTTCCCGCACCTCTCTCCTCCTACGTGTCCACATAGTGGCCATCATCGGAAATCTTTCCAAAGATTTGAAGGCACCCACAGTAGGAACTCAGAGTTATTCAAATGGTATGTTCACATTCCACACAACCCCAACAGTGCCAAGCTTTTTCTTTTTCAAACTTTAAAATGTATGCCCATGAAACACTGGATCAACATTTGGCAAGCCCTTCATCACACAGGCTATAAGCGCATCTAATGGGGGCAGTCTTTGTCAGTTTGTCCACATTCAAACATATATACAGAGGTGTTATTTGACAACCAGTTCATGGAAAGGTGAATGAGAAGGTGCCCAAGAAATTCTGGAGACAAATTACCCCATTTTTCTATGCCGAGGTTCCGCCGTTTCAGGATTGAGTCGCATTTTTCTCTTTCTTGTCACCTGCCTCGTCAGGAATTTATGGAATGACCAAAAATGACCCTACGCTAAACTTTGTACTAATTTCTTAAAATAGGCAATATTGTACATAGTAATTTTTTAAGGCATACTATAATTTGTAACTGTGCATTTTCGTTTTGTGTGAATAAAGATATATTCAGTATAAAAAGATATTAAAAAATACCCCATGTTAGTTACTTACAATGCTTGTCAACATTTTAAAACATCAGTCTCAACCATATGAGGGCTAACCAGATAACCAGCCGGTCTGATGCTACCTATTCCATTGCTTTGGCATTCCCAGATTCAAAAGTCTTACCCAAGATTTCTTTGAGATCTTCAATCTTCATCCATCTTGTAGTCTGGTTTCATAACACCTGCTACATTTCATTGGCACATACATATCCAGATTCAAAAAGTCTGAGACAAGAATTCTTTCAGCCTTCAGGAGGGGGGGGGGGGGGGGGGGGGTCATCATTGTCCATCTCAACACTTCCTCTGAAGGTAGCTGCATATGCTGCGAGAATGTGACTGGGCCATGGGCCAAGCCTGCTAGTTGTGACATATGCTGTGAGGACAGGACTGTGCCAAGACTGCTAGTTGTGACATATGCTGTGAGGGTGTGACTGGGCCAAGACTGCTAGTTGTGACATATGCTGCGAGGATGTGACTGGGCCAAGACTGCTAGGTGTGACATGCTGTTAGTTATGCGGGGGAATGGCGTGTAATGTGCTTTCCAAAAATTGCCCCCAAATTCAGCATTAACATTTTCTTAAAACAAAGACATGGATTGGTTCTTTGTTCAGTTGTGAGCGCTCCAGGCATGGGTTTTGCTACAATCTGTGGGAGAGTTAGAAGGGCGTGTGCAAAAGATAAGGGTAGGGTCTTGTCCTCAAAATGCAACTTTTTTTTTGGCAGCACTAACAGACCAAACAGCCTCCATTATGATGCCAGGGTAAGGGTTATGAGGGTGGGGGGAATGGGGGGGGGGGGACTTGTTCTAAAGATTTTCCCTCTACTGAAGTAACATTCACCCAGGCCAGAAATTCTAGACTTTTTATTTAGGGTTTCCATTTTAAGCCACACAAGCACACCTACTGTGACCAAGCTATTTAAAAAAATCATCTCAATCTGGTGTCATTTGAAGTTCTGATATGAAATAATAATAAACACTACATTTATTTTTCATGTAAGATGAGTGACTTGTCCAAACCATCACTAGGCCTGGTGCAGTAGTGAAGCACAAGAACCAGTCTGTTGGCAACACATTAGTGAAGCATAAGAACCAGTCTGTTGACAACACATTAGTGAAGCATAAGAACCAGTCTGTTGACAATGCATTAGTGAAGCATAAGAACCAGTCTGTTGGCAACACATTAGTGAAGCATAAGAACCAGTCTGTTGACAACGCATTAGTGAAGCATAAGAACCAGTCTGTTGGCAACGTATTAGTGAAGCATAAGAACCAGTCTGTTGACAACGCATTAGTGAAGCATAAGAACCAGTCTGTTGACTACGCATTAGTGAAGCATAAGAACCAGTCTGTTGACAATGTATTAGTGAAGCATAAGAACCAGTTTGTTGACAACGCATTACTGAAGCATAAGAACCAGTCTGTTGACAATGCATTAGTGAAGCATAAGAACCAGTCTGTTGGCAACGTATTAGTGAAGCATAAGAACCAGTCTGTTGACAACGCATTAGTGAAGCATAAGAACCAGTCTGTTGACAACGCATTAGTGAAGCATAAGAACGGGTGAGTGCCGGCCACAGAAAAAATACCCAGCACGCACAAATTCTCCCTTGTGCTTACAGTTGTCTTAGCGCCCTAGGCCAATATAATTGGCCTTGGCAGCAGGAGACTGGTCTCATTGACTTGAGACACGACACACTGAGAGACAGCCTCAACATCGGCTGAAGCTCTTTGAGCATACGGCAGTATGGATATGTGCGCTATACAAGTAGACATCATCATCATCATCAACCAGTCTGTTGGCAACGCATTAGTGAAGCATAAGAACCAGTCTGTTGGCAACGCATTAGTGAAGCATAAGAACCAGTCTGTGGGCAACGCAGTAGTGAAGCATAAGAACCAGTCTGTTGGCAACACATTAGTGAAGCATAAGAACCAGTCTGTTGACAACGCATTAGTGAAGCATAAGAACCAGTCTGTGGGCAACACATTAGTGAAGCATAAGAACCAGTCTGTTGGCAACACATTAGTGAAGCATAAGAACCAGTCTGTTGACAACGCATTAGTGAAGCATAAGAACCAGTCTGTTGGCAACACATTAGTGAAGCATAAGAACCAGTCTGTTGACAACACATTAGTGAAGCATAAGAACCAGTCTGTGGGCAACGCAGTAGTGAAGCATAAGAACCAGTCTGTTGGCAATGCATTAGTGAAGCATAAGAACCCGTCTGTTGGCAATGCATTAGTGAAGCATAAGAACCAGTCTGTGGGCAATGCAGTAGTGAAGCATAAGAACCAGTCTGTTGGCAACGCATTAGTGAAGCATAAGAACCAGTCTGTGGGCAATGCAGTAGTGAAGCATAAGAACCAGTCTGTTGGCAACGCATTAGTGAAGCATAAGAACCCGTCTTTTGACAATGCATTAGTGAAGCATAAGAACCAGTCTGTTGACAATGCATTAGTGAAGCATAAGAACCAGTCTGTTGACAATGCATTAGTGAAGCATAACAACCAGTCTTTTGACAATGCATTAGTGAAGCATAAGAACCAGTCTTTTGACAATGCATTAGTGAAGCATAAGAACCAGTCTGTTGACAACGCATTAGTGAAGCACAAGAACCAGTCTGTTGACAACGCATTAGTGAAGCATAAGAACCAGTCTTTTGACAATGCATTAGTGAAGCATAAGAACCAGTCTTTTGACAATGCATTAGTGAAGCATAAGAACCAGTCTTTTGACAATGCATTAGTGAAGCATAAGAACCAGTCTGTTGACAACGCATTAGTGAAGCACAAGAACCAGTCTGTTGACAACGCATTAGTGAAGCATAAGAACGGGTGAGTGCCTGCCACAGAAAAAATACCCAGCACGCACAAATTCTCCCTTGTGCTTACAGTTGT
>JAWQFJ010011004.1:35000-45882 GCA_034096865.1 Theodoxus fluviatilis
ACGTTGTTGTTGTTGATGTGTTTGGCCTCAGTACACGTCCTCGGCTGTACCCCCGACGTCGACACACGCAGCAGACAATGATGATGACCACGATGATGCCGATGATGATGCATGCTGTTATGATGCCAGCAATCATGAACACCGGGACCCTCGTCACTGTGCTGACAATATCTGGAGAGATCAGAGAGACGGCCATCAAAGCACTATCAATGCTGTGGCAGCTTGTAAGACATGAAAAGTTTCCTGTCTATCTGATTCCTCCTCCTTTTTGTCCTCCTCTTCCTTCTATTCTTTCCTCCTTTTTCCTCCTTTTTTCCCCTTTGTTTCATCTTCTATTCTTCTTCTCCTCCTCCTCCTTCACCTCCTCCTCTTCCTTCTTTTGTCTGCTCCTTTACCTATTTCTTCTTGCTAAACAAGGGAGACAGCTCGACTTTTTCTTAAAATATTGGTAGTGAACAAAGTAGTTCTCTTACCTAATGAAAATTACCTTTCAGGGCAAACAAATGGACAATACCCACACAGTTCTTGGACTGTGCCCTAAGCTTATGAAGAACTATTGATGCAGGTCCAACATTCTGCACTGAATCAATGTGCAGATTGAACACCAGAAACCCCAATATGGACTCCATCACTGGCTGTCTAGACAGATGGAAGAGGTCAACACTGCGCACTCATGGCAGCTTCAGATGGCAGTGACAGCAAGATCGTGGCATACACACTGAAAATTACAGAGCTATAATTGGTCAAACCCTCAATATTTTGACATGAGATGGGGAAATGTTCAACTAACATGTGAAACAGTCTTCTCTCCAGGCAAGCAAGAACCCTAGGATTCTGAAACTTCTTATAAAAAAAGGGTAAATGGGAGGAAGCCTTTTAGTATTGTGACTTTTCCTCCATTAATGGGAGCTCAATTCACACACTTTTAGCCCATGTCATCAGGCTACTCTTTAAATCACTCCATCACCACCTCAACTCCCTGGGCACCACCTCAACTCCCTGGGCACCACCTCAACTCCCTGGGCACCACCTCAACTCCCTGGGCACCACCTTAACTCAACTCCCTGGTCACCACCTCACCTCAACTCTTTGGGCACCACCTCAACTCCCTGGGCAGCACCTTAACTCCCTGGGCACCACCTCAACTCCCTGGGCACCACCTCAACTCCCTGGGCACCACCTCACCTCAGCTCCCTGGGCACCACCTCAACTCCCTGGGCACCACCTCAACTCCCTGGGCACCACCTCAACTCAACACCCTGGGCACCTCTCACCTCAACTCCCTGGGCACCACCTCACCTCAACTCCCTGGGCACCACCTCACCTCAACTCCCTGGTCACCACCTGAACTCCCTGGGCACCACCTCAACTCCCTGGTCACCACCTCACCTCAACTCCCTGGTCACCACCTCAACTCCCTGGGCACCACCTCAACTCCCTGGGCACCACCTCAACTCCCTGGGCACCACCTCAACTCCCTGGGCACCACCTCAACTCCCTGGGCACCACTTCAACTCTCTGGGCACCACCTCAACTCCCTGGGCACCACCTCAACTCCCTGGGCACCACCTCAACCCCCTGGGCACCACTTCACCTCCCTGGGCACCACTTCAACTCCCTGGGCACCACCTCACCTCCCTGGGCACCACCTCAACTCCCTGGGCACCACCTCATCTCCCTGGGCAGCACCTCAACTCCCTGGGCACCACCTCAACTCCCTGGGCACCACCTCAACTCCCTGGACTGCACCTCAACTCCATGGGCACCACCTCAACTCCCTGGGACCACCTCAACTCCCTGGGCACGGCACCACCTCAACTCCCTGGGCACCACCTCAACTCCCTGGGCACCACCTCAACTCCCTGGGCACGGCACCACCTCAACTCCCTGGGCACCACCTCAACTCCCTGGGCACCACCTCAACTCCCTGGGCACCACCTCAACAACCACCTCAACTCCCTGGGCACCACTTCAACTCCCTGGGCACCACCTCAACTCCCTGGGCACCACCTCAACTCCCTGGGCACCACCTCAACTCCCTGGGCACCACCTCAATTCCCTGGGCACCACCTCAACTCCCTGGACTGCACCTCAACTCCCTGGGCACCACCTCAACTCCCTGGGCACCACCTCAACTCCCTGGGCACCACCTCAACTCCCTGGGCACCACCTCAACTCCCTGGGCACCACCTCAACTCCCTGGGCACCACCTCAACTCCCTGGGCACCACCTCAACTCCCTGGGCATCACCTCAACTCCCTGGGCACCACCTCAACTCCCTGGGCACCACCTCAACTCCCTGGGCACCACCTCAACTCCCTGGGCACCATCTCAACTCCCTGGGCACCACCTCAACTCCCTGGGCACCACCTCAACTCCCTGGGCACCACCTCAACTCCCTGGGCACCACCTCAACTCCCTGGGCACCACCTCACCTCAACTCCCTGGGCACCACCTCAACTCCCTGGGCACCACCTCAACTCCCCCTGGGCACCACCTCACCTCAACTCCCTGGGCACCACCTCAACTCCCTGGGCACCACCTCAACTCAACTCCCTGGGCACCACCTCAACTCCCTGGGCAGCACCTCAACTCCCTGGGCACCACCTCACCTCAACTCCCTGGGCACCACCTCAACTCCCTGGGCACCACCTCAACTCAACTCCCTGGGCAGCACCTCAACTCCCTGGGCAGCACCTCAACTCCCTGGGCACCACCTCAACTCCCCGGGCACCACCTCAACTCAACTCCCTGGGCACCACCTCAACTCAACTCCCTGGGCAGCACCTCAACTCCCTGGGCAGCACCTCAACTCCCTGGGCAGCACCTCAACTCCCCGGGCAGCACCTCAACTCCCTGGGCACCACCTCACCTCAACTCCCTGGGCAGCACCTCAACTCCCTGGGCACCACCTCAACTCCCTAGGCACCACCTCAACTCTCTGGGCACCACCTCAACTCCCTGGGCACCACCTCAACTCCCTGGGCACCATCTCAACTCCCTGGGCACCACCTCAACTCTCTGGGCACCACCTCAACTCCCTGGGCACCACCTCAACCCCCTGGGCACCACTTCACCTCCCTGAGCACCACTTCAACTCCCTGGGCACCACCTCACCTCCCTGGGCACCACCTCAACTCCTTGGGCACCACCTCAACTCCCTGGGCACCACCTCAACTCCCTGGGCACCACCTCAACTCCCTGGGCACCACCTCAACTCCCTGGGCACCACCTCAACTCCCTGGACACCACCTCAACTCCCTGGGCACCACCTCAACTCCCTGGGCACCACCTCAACTCCCTGGGCACCACCTCAACTCCCTGGGCACCACCTCAACTCCCTGGGCACCACCTCAACTCCCTGGGCAGCACCTCAACTCCCTGGGCACCACCTCAACTCCCTGGGCACCACCTCAACTCCCTGGGCACCACCTCAACTCCCTGGGCACCACCTCAACTCCCTGGGCAGCACCTCAACTCCCTGGGCAGCACCTCAACTCCCTGGGCACCACCTCAACTCCCTGAACAGCACCTCAACTCCCTGGGCACCACCTCAACTCCCTGGGCACCACCTCAACTCCCTGGGCAGCACCTCAACTCCCTGGGCACCACCTCAACTCCCTGGGCACCACCTCAACTCCCTGGGCACCACCTCAACTCCCTGGGCAGCACCTCAACTCCCTGGGCACCACCTCAACTACCTGGGCACCACCTCAACAACCACCTCAACTCCCTGGGCACCACTTCAACTCCCTGGGCAGCACCTCAACTCCCTGGGCACCACCTCAACTCCATGGGCACCACCTCAACTCCATGGGCACCACACAACCAGGCAGCAAACACATGTGCCAAAGTTTTATTTTAAACCCTTTTCCAGCGCAGCCCTCACCCACAGATACCCACTTTACTCCTAAGTGGTGAGAAACAATGCAAGTGAAGCATCTTACTCAAGGATTCCACTTTGGGATCGGTACCGCTCCGAACTATGTACCCACTAGCTGTAAGTGGCTCCAGGTCAAGGGAGATAACCCCATTGCCACAGAGCCTCATAGTATTTTCCCCATACTTCCCACACTGTCCTTGTCCTTCTATCTAGCTCTGCATCTTCCTGAACTAGAAAAAAATCCCATTTAAATGAACATTACTATTCTGTATGTCTGAAGTCATAATAAAATTCTAGTGAGGGAAAACTATTAATTTCAATTTGTATCTTAAATAGAGGATGTCATCATTTAACTGACACTGAGAAGTCAGAGCAACAGCGAGCTAAATGGGATCTTAATGTATTATGTCCCACATTTCTTTTCTCCCCTCTTGCTATCTTACACCATAAGGCTCCCCCAAAATAGCTGTGGTTAAGGTAACATGGAGAGGAAAAGAAGAAGAAGGGTCAGTAGTTTGGACTAAACTTTTTAATTTTCTTTTTCTCATTTTCATAAAGAGACCAGATCGAACATAAAGTGAATTTTCTTCCACTGAAAATGTTTTTTAAAGCTTAAATACTGGATTTCCGGTGTGCTCATTGGGCAGGGAAGATGAGAGAGCACAGAGTTCTTTGTTTATCATCAATTTTTTTCTTTGCTTTTTCTTTTTGTTTTTGCATGATTGATAAAAACACTTAGGGTCAGAAGGAAATTAATAGGGTTGGTCAGGTTACCTTAACCACAACTTTGTTTTTTTTTCTCCTATGAACCTAACAGACAGCTAACTCCCAGCTCCTGCCTCTCATATTTCCCTCCTCAGATTCACTGCTCAAAATTGACCAGGCATATGATGACCACTGGGTATAGCTGCCTGGTGCACCTGAAATGGCTGCTAAACTTAGAGCAATGACTCTGACTTGGACAGATGTGAAGCTAGCTCCCGCTGTTTTTGATGTCCACCATTTAGATTTACATTTTGGTGCAGCAGAGTTTTGGTTATCAAGAACCCTGCCTACTAAGAACCTGATGATCAAAATACTGTAAAAATGCACTCATTTCCTGCAGCCATCTGTTTAAAGACACACACAACTCCAGGGGAATAATGCCATGACTGTTAATAAAAATCTTCATAGCAAAACCTTTCAGTGAATGAGGATGATGAATGATTGTTGATGGATGAATGGAGTTTTACGGCCTATCAGCCTCTGTAGGCTATGTAAGGCCATCAAGCACGAAAATCACTAGAACGACTTCCAAGTTAGCTGAATTCAAGTCACGATGTCCCTGTTTATTTGACTGATGATGAATGAACTTTAACCCTTACCCTGGTGGTAGCAGCAAATGCTGCGAGGATGTGACTGGGCCAAGACTGCTAGTTGTGACATATGCTGTGAGGATGTGACTGGGCCAAGACTGCTAGTTGTGACATATGCTGTAAGGATTTGACTGGGCCAAGCCTGCTAGTTGTGACATATGCTGCGAGGGTGTGACTGGGCCAAGACTGCTAGTTGTGACATATGCTGCAAGGATGTGACTGGGCCAAGACTGCAAGTTGCGACATATGCTGCGAGGATGTGACTGGGCCAAGCCTGCTAGTTGTGACATATGCTGTGAGGATGTGACTGGGCCAAGACTGCTAGTTGTGACATATGCTGTAAGGATTTGACTGGGCCAAGCCTGCTAGTTGTGACATATGCTGTAAGGATGTGACTGGGCCAAGACTGCTAGTTGTGACATATGCTGCGAGGATGTGACTGGGCCAAGCCTGCTAGTTGTGACATATGCTGTGAGGATGTGACTGGGCCAAGCCTGCTAGTTGTGACATATGCTGCAAGGATGTGACTGGGCCAAGCCTGCTATTCACAACATATGCTGCTAGTTATGCAGGTGGAAGGTCATGAAATGTGCTTTCCAAAAATTGCCCCCAAATTTAGCATGAACCCTTTCCTGACGAGAGACATATATACATATATGTTTCAACCTAGTAGCTTCCACCATCAGTAGACGTTCATGTACAGCTTAGCTCTCTGCCATTCATTTTGGCTCTCAATCTCGATTTTGACACTATCAAGAAAACTGTAAGAAATGTAACTCTTAGAGCATGAATGTGTCTACATTTTTCCTGTTGTTTTAATCTTGGGCAGCATAGGGTATAACACCTTTCAAGTTTCCCTATTATCATGTAGACTCACCGTCATTATCAAAGTCTAAGAGATGCCTCATCCTGAATATATGCTGGCTGACTCTTCTGTCTTCTGACTTTTGAACTGTGTGTACAGATGTAGTCAAAGGCAGCAATCCGAGTTCACAGGAAACTGAAACTGAAAGGAAATGTTAATATGAGTTATGTTTCTTTTCCCCCATATCAGACAGCAGAATGTAATATGAGAGTGAGAGAGACGGAGAGTGAGAGAGACGGAGAGAGAGAGAGAGAGAGAGAGAGAGAGAGAGAGAGAGAGCTACAGAGAGAGAGAGAGAGAGAGAGCTACAGAGAGAGAGAGAGAGCTAGAGAGAGAGAGAGAGAGCTAGAGAGAGAGAGAGAGAGAGAGAAAGAGAAAAGAGAGACAGACAGACAGACAGACAGACAGACAGACAGACAGACAGAGACAAAGGAACAGAGAGAGAGAGAGAGAGAGAGAGAGAGAGAGAGAGAGAGAGAGAGAGAGAGAGAGAGAGAGAGAGAGAGAGAGAGACAGACAGACAGACAGACAGACAGACAGACAGACAGACAGACACACAGACACACACAGACAAACACACAGACACACATACAGACAGACAGATGTGCACACAAACACACACACAAACACATATGGCTGGGTTGGGGGATGAGGGATGGACAGAAACATATTAAACAAATAATTTTCAACAAAAAAGGTGTACCTCATGTACTGCTTTCCCCTTGCTTCATTATATGTCATGTTCACTCCCATACTGGTGAAGGGTGAATATGGATGAGGATAAAATGTGTCACCAGAACGGTGATGACCAAGCCCTAATGAGGAAGTGAGATTGAAAAAACTTTCAACGCAGTTAAGCGGTCACCCTATTCAGAGCAGTGATGTGTTTACTCAATGTGTTTTATCTCAATGTATGAGTGCTTTCACTGATGCAAGCACGTGCAAGACAAAGAAAGGCACCGAAAAAGACTACACTATACACAAAACTGAAGAGAGAGATGTGCTCTTTCTTTTTCTTTTTTAGTACCAAGTGATCTGAGGGGGTAGAGTGGGGGTTGAGGGGGTGGAGTGGAGGCTGGGGGGGTAATGGGGAAAGTTCGTTTTGATCAATCACCAATGACTCGGCTGACTTCGTGCGCAGAAAAGAGTAATCATGATGGACGCAAAACACAATTAGGGCGAGGATTATCATAAGTCGATCTAGCTTGTGAGGACAGTGAATAGAGTGTAAAGGCAATGTTGGGGAGAATTTTAACTTGTCAGACAGAAACTGTCAAACACCTGTTCACGATAAGCATCGGGTGTTCTTCAGACAGTCGCGTTCCATATCGTAACGATGGCTGGGGCAAATACAGAGATACAATAATTGAATAATACTGGTAAAAAACCCTACATCGCGCTGAGAAAGTACAAATTTTACTCTGTCCAACGACGAAACCTGTCGATCCTGGTGTGGCAAGGAGAGTTGAGCTCGATGTAAACAAAACACACTGATCATCTGATGTATCAAACGCGAGTCGTCAAAGATTCGTCAGCTAAGTCATGTCCTCGATTCAAATGGAGGAAAATGAAGCAATCTGCAGCATGAAATTTCCATACCTGTCAAAATTTGAAATCCGTGGACAAATGAGGAATGATTTGTCAATTTGCGGAGATCACGAGCCCAACAACACGTAGTAACTGACGAACCGATCAACCTGTTTCTTGCTGGTATTTCGAAAGTTTGGATTGCCACTTCCCGTAAGAATGAGCAAAACGTACAACCATCACCAACAATGCAGTAAGTTTTTTGTTTTTGTTTTACAGTGATTAAAACAAGAAGAAATTGTAAAACAAGAGATGAATATTTCCTTTTTTCATTTGTCATCATTCAACATCTTCAACGAAAGTTAGCTTTTCTGTTTCAAGTGTTTGCTTGTGCATGGTAGTCAAAGATCCTAAATTATAAGAAATTTACCATTTAACGTTCCATATTTGCAATTTTCGCCCGCCAATGGATGAATAAACTGTATTAATTCATATTAACTTCAAATAATGCACGTTGACTGTCCGTGCAAGTGCGACAACATGGAAGACGTAGCCTACATTAGGCCTACATGTGATTTCCCTCTTTGGGAAGTAAGGGTTATGGTGCTTTTTATGTAGATGGGTGACATTTATACTCTCTCTCTCTCTCTCTCTCTCTCTCTCTCTCTCTCTCTCTCTCTCTCTCTCTCTCTCTCTCTCTCTCTCTCTCTCTCTCTCTACCCCCACCCACCCCCCGCCTCCCGCAATCCCTCCCCCTAGATCTCTCCTCCCCTCCCCCCACTCCCTCTCTCTCTCTCTCTCTCTCTCTCTCTCTTCTCTCTCTCTCTTCTCTCTCTCTCTCTCTCTCTCTCTCTCTCTTCTCTCTCTCTCTCTCTCTCTCTCTCTCTCTCACTAGGCCTACTGCCTAATTCACTACCCTTGTAAAATAAAGTTCGTTCGTTCGTTCTCTTTCTCTCTCTCTCCCTCTCTCTCTCTCTCTCTCTCTCTCTCTCTCTCTCTCTCTCTCTCTCTCTCTCTCTCTCTCTCTCTCTCTCTCTCTCTCTCCCCCCCCTCTCCTCTCTCTCTCTCTCTCTCTCTCTCTCTCTCTCTCTCTGTCCCCTTGTAGGTTATAGGCCTACTACACTTGAATATTTTGCCTCAAGGGTTGAATGTAAAAAATGGACTATACAGCCTAACTCGATCACTACCCATGTAAAAATTAATAAGATTCACTCTCTCTCTCTCTCTCTCTCTCTCTCTCTCTCTCTCTCTCTCTCTCTCTCTCTCTCTCTCTCTCTCTCTCACACACACACACACACACACACACACACACACACACACTTTTGGTAACACACGGACAGACCAGAAAACAGAAAATGAAGCTGGGTTCATTAGAGAGTTACGATCGAAGACGATTGGTACACGATTATGAAGACAAGTGGAAGGGACAGCTGCATGAACACTAGCAAAAAATTCCCCTTGTACAGACGGATCGAATATGGGAATGGGATTAGAAAACTATCCAAGTAGATACTACCAGCTGGTACAGATAGAAAAAAAAGTGTTTTGAGATGTTTCAGTAAAGTTCTGAATGCAGATGTCAGACATATACAGCCATAAATTTAGGTATAGAAACTCTCAATCAATATTATATCCACCTTGTAGAGAGGAGAAGGAGGAGAAGGAGGAGGAGGAGGAGGAGGAGGAGGAGGAGGAGGAGGAGGAGGAGGAGGAGAGGAGGAGGAGGAGGAAAAGAAAGGAGGAGGAGGAGGAGGAGGAGGAGGAGGAGGAGAGGAGGGGAGGAGGAGGAGGAGGAAGAGGAGGAGGAGGAAGGAGGAGGAGGAAGGAGGAGAAGGAAGGAAGGAGGAGGAAGGAGGAGGAGGAGGAAGAAGGAGGAGGAGGGGGGAGGAGGGAGGAGGAGGAGGAGGAGGAGGAGGAGGAGGAGGAGGAGGAGGAGGAGGAGGAGGAGGAGGAGGAGGAGGAGGAGGAGGAGTGAGGAGGAGGAAGGAGGAGGAGGAGGAGGATGAGGAGGAGGAGGAGGAGGAGGAGGAGGAGGAGGAGGAGGAGGAGGAGGAAGGAAGGAGGAGGAAGGAGGAAGGAGGAGGAGGAGGAGGAGGAGGAGGAGGAGGAGGAGGAGGAGGAGGAGGAGGAGGAGGAAAAGAAAGGAGGAGGAAAGAAAGGAGGAGGAGGAGGAGGAGGAGAGGAGGAGGAGGAGGAGGAGGAGGAGGAGGAGGAGGAGGAAGGAGGAGGAGGAGGGAGGAAGGAGGAGGGAAGGAGGAGGAAGGAGGAGGGAGGAGGAGGAGGAGGGAGGAGGAGGAGGAGGAGAGGGAGGAGGAGGAGGAGGAGGAGGGAGGAGGAGGGAGGAGGAGGAGGAGGAGAGGAGGGAGGAGGAGGAAGGAGGAGGAGGAGGAGGAGGGAGGAGGAGGAGGAGGAGAAGGAGGAGGAGGAGGAGAAGGAGGAGGGAGGAGGAAGAGGAGGAGGAGGAGGAGGAAGGAGGAGGGAGGAGGAGGAGGAGGAGGAGGAGGAGGAGGAGGCGGAGAGGAGGAGGAGGACGAGGAGGAGGAGGACTGAGGAGGAGGGAGGAGGAGGAGGAGGAGGAGGAGGGAGGAGGAGGAAGGAGGAGGAGGAGGAGGGAGGAGGAGGAGGAGGAGGAGGAGGAGGAGGAGGAGAGGAGGGAGGAGGAGAAAGAGGGAGGACGAGGAGGAGGAGGAGGGGGAGGAGAGGAGGAGGAGGAGGGATGACAGAGAGGAGGAGGAGGGAGGAGGGAGGAGGAGGAGGAGGAGGAGGAGGGAGAGGAAGGGAGGAGAAGGAGAGGTGAGAGGAGGAGGGGAAGGAGTATGAGGAGGCGGAGAAGGAGAGAGGAGGAGGAAGGAGGAGAGGAGGGAGGATAGGTAGGAGGAGGAGTAGAAGGAGGAGGGAAGGAGGGAGGAAGGAGGGAGGAGGGAGGAGAGGAGGAGGAGTATGGTAGGAGGAGGAGGAGGTGATAATTATTTTTTCCTTTATAATTAAAATTATTATTATTATTTTTTCTTAAAATATTATATATTATTATTATTTTATTATATTATAAATTATTATTATGATATATTAAATTTATTAGAAATTTTATTATATATTATATGTATTAATATTATATATATTATTAATATTATATATTATTATATAGCTGATATTAAATAAAAAAAAAAAAACAACATTTATTATTCTTATGAAATAATAATATCTTATATTATTCTTGCTACTTCTTCTTTTTTTATTGGAATTATGATATTA
>JAWQFJ010011007.1:0-2500 GCA_034096865.1 Theodoxus fluviatilis
GCTAGGGCGGTCTTGGACGGTGTCGTGTGGGGCTGCTTGGTACTGGCGCGTCTCCATCCGGGGGCGTAGAGCTCAAAAACTATCGGACGGATTTCCGTTGAAGATGTGGCACACTAAACTGGGAATAGTGGAGTGTTCCCGAGGAATGTTATCAACATGGTTCAGGAAGCCGACGGCTTTTGCAGAGCAAATGTGGGTTTTTGGGCTGGAACGGTCGTAATAAACTCGATAGCACCGTACGATAAAAAAGTATTGAAATGACACATTGGACGCGAACAAAAAAGCCAAATTGGACGTAAGTGAATAGGATGACGTAAGGGGCAAGGACAATTTTCGAGCCTAATGACAAGGCAGAAGGGCGAAACACCGTGGGTAGGATGTGGCGAAATTCCAACATGGGGCGACTGTCATCCAATAAACGTCGACGTGTCAATTGTGCCTCCAAGTCTTCTTTCTTCGCGAGGACAGTTTATAGGCGAGCGAATTAATTTAGTAGATATCTCTCTCTCTCTCTGTCTGTCTCTCTCTCTGTCTCTCTCTCTCTCTCTCTCTCTCTCTCTCTCTCTCTCTCTCTCCCACCCAACCTCTTACTCTCATTCTCTCTTCCCTTCCTCCCCTTTTCCCAGCTCCCCTCCCCCCTCTCTCTCCACTCTATCTCTTGTCTGCTCGTCTTCTCTCTGTCTCTCTCTCTGTTTCTCTCTGTGTCTCTTCTGTGTCTCTCTCTCTCGGTTCTCTTCTCTCTCCCTCTCTCTCTCTCTCTCTTCTCTCACTCTTCTCTCTCTCTTCTCTCTCTCTCTCTCTCTCTTTTCTCCTCTCTCCCTCTGTCCCACCCACCATCTTACTCTCATTCTCTCTTCCCTTCCTCCCCTTTTCCCAGCTCCCCTCCCACCCTCTCTCTCTGTCTCTCTCTCTGTCTCTCTCTCTCTCTGTCTCTCTCTCTGTCTCTCTCTATCTCTCTCTCTCTCTCTCTCTCTCTCTCTCTCTCTCTCTTACCACATTTGAATATTTTGCCTCAAGGGCTGAATGTAAGTAAGAAAGGCAATACTGCCTAATTCACTACCCTTGTAAAATAAAGTTCGTTCGTTCGTTCTGTCTGTCCTGACTTAAGCGCAACAACTTGGTACTGGTAGTCTGTTGGCTTGGCCTAATGGCAGTGAATCGATAATAAACTTGGCAGAAATAGACCTTAAGTATCCTAAAATGTACAAGACCACTCAAATTTCATGAACTATCATCCATTTTTATACAATTTACAGTGCAAAATATGAAGCGAGGGAGTTTACAGAAAAGAAAGTTATAATTCCTTTACAAACACGTAGTAACGTCAGTTGCCAAATGAATGGCTCAGATGGTAAAGCGCTGGACAATTGTAACGTTAGGTCATGCGTGAACGGATTCGAATCCGCGCTGAAACTTTTTTCGAACCCGACCTGTTTTTTGTGTTTTTGTGTGTGTTTTTCCCCCCCCCTCTTTTCTCAAGAGATTGCGGGTTTGAACCCAATTTTTTGTGTGTGCCAAAACCTGGAGGTTCAGCGCCAGCGGTTTTTATATAGAGATGGACTGGAACGTGTTATACGTTCATGATACTCGTTGCATGGATGTGTTATGCTAAATTCCCCTCTGAATCTGATGTTTGCTGAACTAAGCTACAGTCAGCCTTACATTTTTAGCTGAATCGTTTAAATGACCCTCATGGTTAACCACTATGTGCATAGTATGTATAAGTATGTATAACATTAACACACAGAACATCACTCCATGCTTCACAGTGAGACACTGTTCGCGGTGCCTTTGTCTCGTCAGTGCTGGACCGACTAGTGTCTGAGATGCTTGTCTCCCCCACTTTTTTTCCATTACCCGGCTCTTCCTTCTCCCCCTTACCCCCAACGTCTTCTCCCCCTTACCCCCAACGTCTTCTCCCCCTTACCCCCAACGCCTTTTCCCCTTACCCCCAATGTCTTCTCCCCTTACACCCAACGTCTTCTCCCCTTACACCCAACGTCTTCTCCCCTCACCCCCAACGTCTTCTCCCCTTACCCCTAACGTCTTCTCCCCCTTACCCCAACGTCTTCTCCCCTGTACCCCCAAACGTCTTCTCCCTTACCCCCAACGTCTTCTCCCCTTACCCCCAACGTCTTCTCCCCCTTACCCCCAACGTCTTTTCCTCTTACTCACAACGTCTTCTCCCCTTACCCCCAAACGTCTTCTCCCCTTACCACCCAACGTCTTCTCCCTGTACCCCCAACGTCTTCTCCCCCTTACCCCCAACGTCTTTTCCTCTTACTCACAGCGTCTTCTCCCCTTACCCCCAACGTCTTCTCGCCTTACCCCCAACGTCTTCTCCCCTTACCCCCAACGTCTTTTCCTCTTACTCACAATGTCTTCTCCCCTTACCCCCAACGTCTTCTCCCCCTTACCCCAACGTCTTCTCCCCCTTACCCCCAACGTCTTCTCCCCTTACCCACAACGTCTTCTCGCCCTTACCCTCAACGTCTTCTTC
>JAWQFJ010011007.1:7500-15000 GCA_034096865.1 Theodoxus fluviatilis
TACTCTTGTTGAGACAACAAACAAGCGTTTATTCGATACAATAAAATGTTTGTGTTGAAATGGAACCAAGTTTTTACATCTGAATGATTTCTGTAAAAAGTGGAGAGAAAAATACTATCAGAACGAACTATTTTTGGCACAAGGCTGTAATGCCAAGGGTCAAGCCTATTACGCATTCATTGTGAACTGTGCCAGAGTCAATACTACTGACTCGGGTTTACAGAATGGCCTTATATAGCCTACAAGGCTGATAGGCCCTTAAACTCCATCCATCCATCCATCCGTTTTTGTGAAGGAGCAGAGAACTGCACGGAATTGTTCTTCAAGGTGGAAAAGAGGTTGATCTTGACGAACAACAACGTGACCAGTGACTGTAAAGGACAACCACCAGGACGAGGACAGCAAAGCTTGTTCAGCAAGTCTTTTTCCAGTTCTTGCACAAACACAGTGTACTGCAGCACCTCCACAGCGGCTTGGGGGCGCTGACGTCACTCGTTTCGCACAGGCGCGCGTTATGATCGTTCTTTGTTTACTTACATTCTTTGGTGAAAGGTTGTAAGAGATGTTCTGCGTCAGATGTAAAATTGTGATATACATGATAACAGGTAGGACGACAATGCTTTATTTAGCGAGTAACTGCAGTCAAACAACTTGTTTCCTTTGCAGAGTTTTGCTCTTTCTTTCTTTCTTTCTTTCTTTTGAAAGCGTTTATAGACTTCGTCACTGCACGGTGACAACAATGAAACCATTATTATAAAAAGAACGAAACGTGGAATAGGATGCGTAAATTGTATAATAGACGAGTAAAAAGTAATTTGAGAAAGTTGTGTGATTCGTGAGCTAATCATAAGTAACGTTTTGTCAAATGCGATGTACTTTTTGTGTGAGATTTGAAGGAAAAAAAGCTATTCTTGTGAAATATTCAGTGGTCATCATGCTGATCAAATTTGGGGGTGGGGGTGGGGGCGGGTAGAGGGGACTTTGACTCATTTTAGTCCACTAGAGACCTCGCCTGCCGGCGAAAGAGTCTCTAGCACAGTTCATATCACGTGATGGAAGGTTTCCGTCCGAAATATTCAAATAGAGGTCACACGAAAGACGTGTAAGATAGCCCTCTGCTCCCTGACATACGCCGTTAAAGTAGTTCTGAGACTATTTCGCACAAAACTAATAAATTACGCTTGTTGAGGCAATAAACAAGCGTTTATTCGATAAAATAAAATGTTTGAGTTGAAACGTAAACACGTTTTGACATCTGAATGATTTCTGTAAAAGGTGGGGAGAAATAGTATTCGGAGCAAACTATTTTGGCGCAATGCTAATGGGAAGGGTCAAGTCTATTACGCATTCATTGCGAACTGCGCCAGAGTCACTACTAACTCGGGTTCACAGAATGACTTGGACTTTGCAACGTAAGATCTGTCCTACTTTCTAGCAGATCAACAGACCCCGACCTACTTTTCACAGTTCTCACGAACACGATAAAAGTTGCGTGACAAAAATCGAGGTTGACGTGAGACCTACATTTTCCGGTCACACCGGGCCACTCTATATTGTTTATCCAAGGCCCCAACGAACGACATTACTGTTACACAGGATGTGGCCTTTTTCGGTCTCTCTGGACCTTGACTTGAGTCAATCACTTTTGAAGTGTGCAGTTTCTTCTTGCCTCTATGGAGGTCACTCTCGCTTGTTTGGTGACAGATCACTCTGACTGCCTGGACTGTATTGAGGGTATGAACCACTTTCTTTTGCAGGAAGATTATGGTAGTTTAGATAAGGACACACACAAAGAAAACATATCCAAGGACAAAGGAGAAAACCAGTCCAGGACTTTGAGCTCAGTAAGATATCTCCTGCAGAGAGTGCCGAGACATTGTTGGACCCTCCTGCTATGCCCCGTATTCAGCACATGTTTCAATGCGGCACACAGTGCAACTGTTCCCGGTGAGCTCTTTGTTGAGACACCAGAGAGCGTGATGTTTAGAGTTTGTGGACTGAAGGTTTACTTGCCCTAGATTTTGTGTAAAACTCTTCAAGTAAGTGATTCAGTTTCAAGAATACATTGTCAATTTAAGTTAGAGGCAGCGATAATTCTGAGAAGAAAGTCAGACTAGGCTTGTTCACGAGGTGCAGCAATGCTCAGCGCTGCACAGCGCTTGCGCCGTGAAACGGCTTGTTCAAAACGCGCAGCGCTGCAAAGCGCTGCATGTGATTCGGCGCTTTGCAGCGCTGCGCGTCCTGAACAAGCCGTTTCACGGCGCAAGCGCTGTGCAGCGCTGAGCAGCGCTGCACATTGCTGCGCCTCGTGAACAAGGCTTATGTTTCGTAGAATGCAAGTCAAAGCTAAGAATGCTGATGTCGTAATTCACAAAATAGCTTGTGAAACTGGGATTGTGTGGGAGAACCTTGCACTGCCCTCTGCAACTGGGTGAATTCCCGTCGCTTTGTCACGTGCAAAGCATCTGATCTGTGTGTACGTGCTTCCAGTCTTCTCAGTCCAGTCCGATAACCCCGTGCAATTTGCACGCACGAAAAACGACGGAAACCCTAATTCGCAACACACCTTGTTTTTTCCTGTCCCCAATCCCGGACCCCGTCTCTCTCTCTCTCTCTCTCTCTCTCTCTCTCTCTCTCTCTCTCTCTCTCTCTCTCTCTCTCTCTCTCTCTCTCTCTCTCTGCCTGTCTCTTTGTGTCTCTCTGTCTCTCTCTCCATGTCTCAATATCTCTCTGTCTCTCTCTCTCCATGTCTCAATCTCTCTCTGTCTCTCTCTCTCCATGTCTCAATCTCTCTCTCCATGTCTCAATCTCTCTCTCATTCTCTCTCTCTCTCTCCATATCTCAATCTCCATGTCTCAATCTCCATGTCTCTTCCTGTCTCAATCTCCATGTCTCTCCATGTCTCTCTCTCTGTGTCTCTCTATCTCTTCTGTGTCTCTCCATCTCTCTGTCTCTCTATCTCTTCTGTGTCTCTCCATCTCTCTGTCTCTCCCTCTCTGTCTCTCTCTCTGTTTGTCTCTCTCTCTCTGTCTCTATCTCTCTCAATCTGTTTCTCTGTCTCTCTATCTCTCCCTTTGTCACACACACACACACACATACACACACACACACACACACACACACACACACACACACACACACACACTTTCTGGAGTCGATATATTGGTTAAACAATGAAAATCGCCCCAATGACCTAGCCAAGTTGGGAAGTGTATTCTTTGGTAAACTGACATTTACGTTGGAATATGGAGATGTATAGTATTTAAATGAAATGTCCACGTTTCAATCATATTAGGTGACTTGCATTCTGCAGGGGAGTATATCTCATCCATTCCATAATCAGTAGGCCACCATTTGCAAAAGAGGAATGCCTTTACATGGGTTCTGTACTTTATAATGATGCGTAGTGCTGCAGCCCAGCTGTCCTGGGTGCACCAGTCCCCACAGACATCTTCCTGTGGCTGTATCCCTCTTGTTAAATGTTACAGCCCAGGCAGAGGTCCATTGGACAGTTCCCTAGACTTGTTTGGCATGACTGCAACTGTTCTATATTTAGTGTGAATGTCTTTGGTTTATCCTTGTGTGTGTTGCTGCTGCTGTTGTCGTTGCTGTTGTCGTTGCTGCTGCTGCTGCTGCTGCTGCTGTTGTTTTGTTGTTGTAATTCAAAAAGGGTTCGGGTAGTTAGCATATGTGGACAGTTAAATAGTTATAATATGAGCCCTTTTGGTATGTGATAACTTTGCAAATGCAAAACCATCAACAAAATGTTAATAGTATGTGTATAGCTATATCCATGTGTTTGAAGAAATTACAAAATCTTGAAACAGATGTCTCAAAAGCTAAAATCAGTTTTTCAATTTACACACCCGTAGATGTAATGCGCGGAGTAGTGCAACTAACGCATAGCATTCAAGCGTATATGCAAGCAAGCGATGCACACATAAACACATACACATACGTGGACGTACACACAATACGAGAACGCGCAAAACTTACACATGCACAAACAGTCACACACACACATACACGCACAAACACATGCATGCTCGCAATCATGCGTGTGCGATTAATACACCTACGCGCACATTGGCGTGCGGGCAAGAATGACCAGTGCACACCTGCCGAGCTGAACTGACCGACCAAAGTCACAAAGTCTTGGAATTAGACTTCCGGGTCACAACGAGCTCTCTGCCCAGTGGCTAAGCACTCCCACAAAGGAGTCACAGTAGAGGCCACCTTAATCCGAGGTCAACAACCACCCCAGATCAAGCCAGGGGAATTGTAAGGCAGCGTGGACAGTGCTGCAGGAAGTTTTCCATTGCCAGCTGCCTAGAATGGTCTGCCCAACACTGAATGACCTCGACAAAGCAAACAGCACCTCGATTCATTAAGCTGTGGTCAATGGATTGTAGACCCTTCCAACCCGAGTGCACTCCGGGGTGGAAGGTTGGGGTGGCGGTAGGAAGGGGTAGGGTGGGAGTAGGGGATCATATCAAAGTTTGCAAACGTCTTCAGATAGGGATGACATGTTTGGAAATGTGTTCTAATTCTTTCCAATGACATTTTTGTGCATGAGGGGTGAAAGTCAGGTTTTGACCTGGCATGGAGACGTTTCACCTTTGTTTGAAAACGAGCTTTGAAAAACCGTTATATCAGCGTAATGATTAATGCCGGTACAGCTTGCCCTAGTTAGTTTTGAAGCATTAATGGATGAAACTACAACACTGTTGAGAACGTATTAGCCTAATTCCAAGAACCGGACCCTATGAGATCACGTGATTCGACAGAAATAAGGCTGAACTTTGTCTCCATATTAGTCATAGCAGTGAATATTGCCGTGAGGTCTATGCATTCTTTATTTTGGAGGGAACGAAAACAAACAAACAAACAAGCAAACAAATGAAACTGTTCCAATGAACTCACGGCCACTAACCTATACGCCTTTGACAAGCACTGCTCAACTGACCGACCTATTTCAGCTTGTCAAAATACAGCCTGCAGTACGCTGCGATATTCATCATCACGTCCACACCAAACGTCTTTAACGTGATTGCAAAACACTTGTGTTTAGCAACAACATGTTTTCCCACACAGAAACACATTCAAACATCGAGAATCAGATGCAATATTCCAGGAAAACAAATTCCAGAGCAGAGACATACATACACGTACACAAATGTTGTTTACTAAATGAAACAGTTGTGTACCTAATGTCACTTAGTTTATGACCAGCTGCGTCAGAGCTACACCCTGCCGTCACAACGCAAATGGACCCATTCAGAAACGGATACAATGTCTGCATGATGCGAATCTGCTTTCGGTACTTGTATAGTTGAGATGTTGTGTCAAGATAACGTTTTGAACGTGACATTGCCATAATGTTCACTGTCTCAACGTAACGATGCTAAACTGCTTTAAGCACAAACCATGTTCAACCAAACGCTATTCTTCTCGAATAACCGTACGTAGTTCTGTGATATCAAATTGCTGCTCAGGTTATTTTCGTCAGACAGAAAAATTGTTAGTTGGAAAGCTTCATTTCTTGGCTCGAAAGTTACATCTGTGTTCCGTAAGACCAAAGAGTTGTCTTTCTAGTAATAACCTCACTTAGGATTTTTGATTAAGTAATGTTACCTTTGCAATTTTCTTCTAATCATGCACTGATACAGTATAGTCTGGAAGGAGGACGCATGCTATGGATCCTGCCATCTAATGCTTTCTAATAAATCTGCTTGACTTCTTCTGGCATTCACTGTCATTATCTGTGCTTTGACTACCCGGTAACACTCTTTCTCTGCCTCTCTCTCTCTCTCTCTGTCTCTTTGTCTCTCTGTCTCTCTCTCTGTCTCTCTCGTCTCTCTCTCTCGTCTCTCTCTCTTTATCTCTGTCTCTTTGCCTCTCTGTCTCTCTCTCTGTCTCTCTCTCTCTCCGTCTCTCTCTGTGTGTCTCTGTCTCTCTCTTTGTCTTTCTCTGTCTCTGTCTCTATGTCTCTTTCTCTCTCTATATCTGTCTCTCTCTCTCGTCTCTCACTCTCTCTTTATCTCTGTCTCTTTGTCTCTCTCTCTCTCTCTTTATCTGTCTCTCTGTCTCTCTCTCTGTCTCTGTCTCTCTCTCTCTCTCTCTTTCTCTCACTCTCACACACACACACACAGTCACACACACTCACACACACACACACACACACACACACACACACACACACACACACACACACACACACACACACACACATATCTGACATCCAGGCCACCGCCCTCTATCTGCCGAGACCGAGCAGCGTTTCGGTTGTGCGGATGAACCCGAGGCGGAGTCCTCCTTTTCGCCCTTGAGTGACTGTCAGCCACAACAAAGGTCAGTTAGTCGATACCTACTGGTTTGGAACATTGAGGGACTGTCCTCTAGACTCGCGGATCCAGACTTTCTCCCGTATGTTACATTATTTGACATGTGTTGCTTTACAGAGACTTTTACTGCAGAGAGCTTTGACTTCTCTATTTTGAAGAATATCTTGTATACCATTCACCTGCCATTAAGTTGTCCCACCATGGAAGGCGTTCGGGTGGAGTGGTGTTTTTGTTAAAGAAATCTTCTCCCTCTCGGGTATCCCCAATAACATGTAACTTTGATAATTTACTAATATTAAGACTGAGAGATAGAGCTGTTGCTGATATCATCCTTGTATGTGTGTATATCCCACCCACAGATTCGCCCTATTATAAAGATAAGGAAGAGAGTTGCAATATCCAATGTCTAGAGAGTGTTATGCTCGAATTACAAGAAACATATCCTAATTGTGCTGTTATGATCTGTGGAGACCTTAACGCAAGAGTGGGTAATTGGAATTTGCACACTACGATGGAAAGTGATCATGATAGACACTCTGAGCTAGAAATCTGTTTTTGTCCAGAATATGCTGTTGCTAGAAATTCTCAAGATAGCACGACTAACCATTTTGGAGAAGTCTTAATAGATCTGTGCAAATTATTTCATCTATTTATTCTTAACGGCAGCAACGACGGCGATAGAAATGGAAAGTTTAAGTATATTTCGGAACATGGAAATAGCGTGATAGATTATTGTCTACTGACAGAAAATATTACAGTACCATTTACTGTGGGCACTAGGATATATTCCAATCATATGCCACTGGAGATAACACTAGGAGCGGATATGAACACGAACAGAGAGGCTGAGACATGCAGAACTCTCAATAAAATCACATGGGATAAAAGTAAAGAGATAGAGGTCATTAAACACCTTCAGACCCCTGAATTCATGGCATCCCTCAGATCTGTCTCTGGAAACTTAGACACTAACATACATTCTGCTGTTCGTATGTTCACAATGAGTATACTTAGGGTGGTTGATTGTATGCGCCATACTTATATAATAAATGAGAGGCGACAAAAAAGAAAGGGTGATTGGTATGATCGAGAATGCAGGGAACAAAAGCAAATAGCGAAGAGAGCTCTAGTTAAATATAGAAACACAGATCACGAA
>JAWQFJ010011007.1:27500-35000 GCA_034096865.1 Theodoxus fluviatilis
GGCAGGAAGACTACGTGAGATTGTAGCGTTTACTGCTCGCGCCTGTGGCTCACTTTTGTATTGGTCGCTATTTTCATCACAAGGGAGTGGAGTGGGGATGTAGCTCAGTGGTAGAGCGTTCGCTTTGCATGTGAAAGGCCCCGGGTTCGATACCCGGCATCTCCACGGGAGTATTTTTGGTTCACTCTTAGATTTTCTTCTCTATTTTATAAAATGCTTTCAATCATTCTGGGTTTATTGAAATATCGTGACAATGTGGGATGTTATACTGGCTGCTACCTTGTGTCGTTAGCTTTGGTTCAAACGTCTACGACAGGCCAAAGCAGAAAGACAAAAATATATTTACAGGAACTTCCCAACCCTTCAAACTTGTTTAGAATATACACCAGTTCCTGCCAGCCCACCCCCAGTGCTCTCCCCTCTTGCATGAGTACACGGTCATCCCCTCAGCCTCTACTCGCTTGTTGAAACCATGTCTTTTGACAGGCGGAGATGGGCGAGCATGCTTTGAGGTTGGACGATGTGCGAGGCGCAGTGCTGTGGTTCTATCCCTGGGATGGAGATATCTGGGTTTATATATTCATTCCTCTGTATTATGGAGTCAGCTGGAGCTAAACACTGAACGAGGAAAACTTGTATACCGCTTGATGTTTCGTTCCTTCCTACATAGGCAAAAGAAACTTGACCTCCTCTGCCAGAAATTTGCAGCTAAAGCTGCAGTTCTAGCGTGGAGTCTATACCATGAAGATTTCTCTCTCTCTCTGTGAAGAAGTTCTGCCGTCACTTTGCAAAACGTAGGATACGGGCTTTCGTTAGCTATCTAACTCCCCCCACCACACCACACCAGCCCCACCCCCCTCTCGCTCTCGCTCTTGCTCTCTGTGAGCGCTAAGTTGCACAAGGGAAACAGAAAACAACACTGCTTTGTTTCGAAGCAAAACCATAAGCCGTTTCGGCGCGTTCTGCATCGAAGCACGTTTTGCTTCTGAGTATGCCACACGCGAAACAATATTCCTTGGGAAGCAGACTTCGAAACACAGCATATCTGGAGTTATTCCCCGTTTATTCATCATATTGCGATACCAGCAGCGATGATGATGTTATTATTCAAACTCTCCTTGCGGCCATTGCGAGAAGACGACAAAAGCCAAAGTGGTTCATGCTCTTGAATTAGTTCATATAACCAAGTAGTTTGCTCTCCTGAAAGAGTCGAGAGAGGTCCCGTCGCCCGCACAGCCACTGCGTCCGCGTTGCTGTCGCTGCGTCAATTTCTGCACTTGACCCACATTCGAGATATCCAAATGTATATATGATAAAAGGTACCGCTATTTCAGGTGGTTGCTGAATTTCGACGCACATATTCCAAATATGACAGTAGGGTTTTTTCCCAATATGCAATCGTTTGTTGCAGTGTTCTCAACAACAAAATCGAAGCGACAACAAAGTCTGCCATTTTGTCTAACATCACGGCATCATTTGATTGGCTCGTGACAAAAACACTGCAAAGCACTTGTGTTTTTGAACATGTTCAAGACTAGAAAACACGAGCGAAGCACCGTCGAAGCAAAGCAAAACTGTTTTGCTTCAGGGCATGGCACACGGGAAGCACGCCGAAACGTCATGTTTTTAGTTTCGCTTCGAAGCAAAGCGTGTTATTTGCTTCTGGTGTGGCTTGGTCATTAGCTCAGAGTGAGAGAGAGAGAGAGAGAGAGAGAGAGAGAGAGTGAGAGAGAGAGAGAGAATGAAAAGTCTACTTGCAAAACTGAAGCAGTCACTTTTCTATTTGGAAGACTGTACGTCCCAGAGTCAGAGAAATGTCTTTCAGAGTAGGCATTGTCTGGGCGGGCATTCATGCTCTTCCAAGTGACAAGTGATTGCCTCAAATGTTGTCGACGATGGGATTCGAACCCACGCGGACAGAGTCCATCTGAGCTCAAATCAGACGCCTTAGACCACTCGGCCACGCCGACATCCATTAGATATACTATATTAAAAACTATATATATGTTGTGTGTGTGTGTGTATGTGTGTGTAAAAATAAAACAGGGCCGATATGAGGTCACCACTTCCACAAATTCCAGGAACGGCGGTCACCATTGTAGGAATGCTTACATTTGATTGGTCGGTGGCAAAGAATGCTTGGAGTCAACCATTGCGTTGTACGTAACCACAGTGTGTCACATGATCAAACAAGGTGGGAACACTTGGTGACAGTCTCAATTTGTTACGGTTGTTGCTAGCACTGTTGTTTCAAGCAGCACTGAAGTAATGCAAATAGGATCAATGATTTGAAGAGGTGACAATGAAGTGATACACGTGAGAATTCAACTGAGGAGTAAAGCATACAGCTCTCAACTCAACCCCTGAACTATAGTTTCATGCCATTTTCCTACTTCTTGTCGACGCAGGAAAAAAACTTTGTCTTTATTAATCTTTGACAAACAAGTTTAAAAGTATTGGTCTTTCTCAGACTTTAGACTTCAGACTTCAGACTTTTATTGTTTTAGGCCATCGGCCCATAACAAGGAAATCCAACAATTGTACAATACAATATGCTATAACATGAATCAATAAGTTTCTTCGATTACAGTTTCCAATACGATTTTTGCCAGTATCTCAAAGGCGACTGCAATTGATTACGGAGGGGTTGACAACAAATCGTTTCGTCTCTGCAGCGCACAGATGTACATTGCTGCTTGTCGAGTTTTTTTAGTTTGCATAAAATCGATCAAGTAACAGTAACCTATTCTTTTTGCTCGTGGCACATACTCTTCGAGATATTTTGTCCTTAGGTCCTGGAATTTATGACAGTACAGTAAAAAGTGTTCTTCATTTTCACGTGCATTTTTGCGAAATGGACAGCATATTTCATATATTTGTGTTGTTGCATATCTTCTGTTGCTAGCAAGGTCATTTATGTTGCACCTGAATCGAATGAAAGAGTCTCTAAATTTCTTTATGTTTATGAAATCTATATCTTCATCCGTTTCGAACTCTTGTTTCGAGCAGTGCTGAATGACCTGTTGGATATTTTCCCGGGGAAGATATCGTTTTCCAAATATGCATCCATTCGTGGAGTAGAAGATCCCATTTATGCGTGCTTGGTGCTTGGTTAAAACACGACCTAAACCAGTTCACTTGATCAAACGTAAAACCAACAACAAACACTAACTATTCCCAAGCAACCAAGCAATAAGCCCAGTCCCTCTCTCTGATTTTGGAACACAGCTGGGCAGGCAGGTTGGAGATGACTCCTCAACCTGTCATTCGACAGGCGGAGACATATTTCCTTCCTATTCTCTTTTGTACTGAACTGATGACCGTCCCCAGGTCTCTTGTCCCTGCCACACCTGTTCGTACTGCGCGCCGCTGCCGTGCAGTGTCTCGAGATCTCGCTATGCTCTGCACAGGGCGAGACAAGGAAGTGTTTTGGTGTGGGTTACCCATGGCTGTGCTGGCCTAGTCTGATGAGCCGAGAGAACTTTCGTTCGTGATGTTTGGAGGTGGGTAGGGGGAGATTTGACGACTACGGTTAGGACAGTAGTTTTCTTGGTGCTGAGGCAAAAGCTAGTTCTGGTGTGTCGTGTCTTTTCGACACTACATGTATAGCGCAGGGACGACGGCCGTGTTTACATGAGCGGAGGAGAAGGCAGCCAAGTCGGTTGACGAGAGCTCGGACATTTCCTCCTTCCTTCCAGCTTCTTCTGTTTCTAAGGCCTCAGTTTTTGTCAACACATTCCTCCGTCTTTCGCTTGGGCGCAATATTCGCGTGACACAAAGCCTCCTGTGGGTTGATGATAAAAATAGACCCACCGCGTCTCTTTACGGGATTCGTGTAAGTCGAGTAACGAATGACATCGGGTTTGTACTTGCTGTTTCTATTACAAAGGCTGAAAGGACGCTAAAAATCAGTAGGTCAGTCAGTCAGTCATTAGTCAGTCAGTCAGTCAGTCAGTCAGTCAGTCAGTCAGTCATATGTCTATTTACTCACTCTCATGACCAAATTGATTTCTGGACCTCACGAAAGACAAAGCGGACCCATTCTGTTGAGAAGTCGACATGGTGTGTCTGTGAAGATGACCAGTTAATAGACATGGTCTGTCTTCTCCGAAGTGACACAATAGTTGCGACGCACGTTTACAATCCAATTCTGTTTTCCTGTAAGCCACTGTGGTTTTAGAATAACATACGTGACACGTCCAATAATGACACCATTTTCCTTTAATAACTCGAGATTGTGTCTGCACAGTTTGATAAAGGCGCGCCCAAACACACACACACAGAAACATACACACACAGAAACATACACACACAGACACATACACACACAGACACATACACGCGTGCGCGCACGCGCGCACGCACACACACACACACACACACACACACACACACACACACACACACACACACACACACACACACACACACACACACACACACACACAGAGGAAGCAAATCTTCATTTTGGAAGAGCCACATCTGTTCTTGCATGCACATAGCTGTGGTCGAAGCCAGGAATTCCTCAAACCCTACACAGCTACAGTTTTGTTCATAAGCAGGTAGGCCTAGCATGTATGCTGGCAGTTTCATAAGCTGTATACTCGTGGTATGCTTAGCCTCTTGAATACCAAGGTTTTATATCCCTTTGTAACTGCAATTTGTCACAATGTTTGCTTGTTTGCTTGTTTTGTTTGTTTTCTTTATGACAGGGTCATTATAGAAAAATAATTCAGATTTGTACTGTACTCCAGAAAAACACAGTATGTAAAACCTATATTTTGCAGAGAGAAAATCTAAACAAAACAAACGCAACAGAGTATCACCTTTTCTTACTCATGTACGGAGCTTCAATAACTACCCATCGGAAAGCACTGAAGAGGTTATTTTCCATCCAAGTTCACTCAGTTCTCTTCCACAGTGCATCACCATTACAGTCAAGCATGCGGAGCACTAGCAATGGAAATCAAATTCCAGTTTCCCATGCAGCACCTGGGAAGGTGTCTTACTCTTTCATTCCTTAATTTTCCTTCCCTGAGCTACTGGAGCAGGCCCCTGGCTGAGCTACTGGAGCAGGCCCCTGGCTGAGCTACTGGAGCAGCCCCCTGGCTGAGCTACTGGAGCAGGCCCCTGGCTGAGCTACTGGAGCAGGCCCCTGGCTGAGCTACTGGAGCAGGCCCCTGGACGAGCTACTGGAGCAGGCCCCTGGCTGAGCTACTGGAGCAGGCCCCTGGACGAGCTACTGGAGCAGGCCCCTGGACGAGCTACTGGAGCAGGCCCCTGGCTGAGCTAATGGAGCAGCCCCTGGCTGAGCTACTGGAGCAGGCCTCCTGGCTGAGCTACTGGAGCAGGACCCTGGCTGAGCTACTGGAGCAGCCCCCTGGCTGAGCTACTGGAGCAGGCCCCTGGCTGAGCTACTGGAGCAGGCCCCTGGCTGAGCTACTGGAGCAGGCCCCTGGCTGAGCTACTGGAGCAGGCCTCTGGACGAGCTACTGGAGCAGGCCCCTGGCTGAGCTACTGGAGCAGGCCCCTGGACGAGCTACTGGAGCAGGCCCCTGGACGAGCTACTGGAGCAGGCCCCTGGCTGAACTAATGGAGCAGCCCCTGGCTGAGCTACTGGAGCAGGCCTCCTGGCTGAGCTACTGGAGCAGGACCCTGGCTGAGCTACTGGAGCAGGCCTCCTGGCTGAGCTACTGGAGCAGGACCCGAAAGCCCAGCAGCCAGGGGTTCCAGCTGATGAGGGGAGCAGTAAGTTGCTTCTGTCGTATATTGTACTCGCTGCTGAGGGCTGTTGACTTCGTTAATTCATCTATTTCTGTCCTCAGAGCAAAACTTTTTTTGTAAGCTTTGTAGCGTGTTGCTTTGATAAGTATGTGATGTATATGATTATGGGGTATATATCTAAGGGCTTTTCAGTATGACATGATATGAGAGAAAAAGAAAAAAAAGTTTAATCATTGTCTCTGCTCTCGAGTGTTGCTAAATGCACACTTTTGTCCAGGCTTCCTCTACTGTATAAGTCTCTGCCTCTCTCTCTCTCTCTCTCTCTGAGATGGAAGTCTACTTGTAAGACTGAAGCAGGCACTTTTCTACTGGAAAGAAAGTACGCCCCAGAGTCAGAGAAATTGCTGACAGTAGACATTGTCTGGGGGTTCATGCTCTTCTATATAAGTGACTAATGATTGCCTCAAAATGTCATCGACGGTGGGATTCGAACCCACGCGGGCAGAGCCCATCTGAACCCAAATCAGACGCTTTAACCATTCGGCCACGTCGACATCTATTAGACAAACTGAAACAAATACTATATATGTGTGTGTCTGTATGTTTTTTTTAACATGGCCGAGATAAGGTAATAACATTCCCAAATTCCAGGAACGGCCGCTTACAAAGATGGCCGCCGTTCCTGGAATTGTGGAAGTAATGACCTTATCTCGGTCCTGGGTTTTTTTACGCACACATACATAGTAATTTTTGTTAGCTTATCTAATAGATGTTGACCTGTCAGAGTGGTTAAGGCGTCTGATTTGGGTTCAGATGGGATCTGCCCGCGTGGGTTCGAATCCCACCGTCGACGACATTTTGAGGCAATTACTTGTCACTTGGATTAAATTTGGAAGAGCATAAACGCCCAGTCAATATCTACTCTGTGAGACATTCCTCTGACCCTGGGGCGTACATACCTCCAAGTAGAAAAACGCATGCCTCAGTCTTACAAGTAGACTTCTCTCTCTCTCTCTCTCTCTCTCTCTCTCTCTCTCTCTCTCTCTCTCTCTCTCTCTCTCTTTCTCTCTCTCTCTCTCTCGCAACATTAATTGTACATTAAAGTAAGTCCGGACAAACGTACGCTTTAAGCAACACTCGAGAGCAGAGACAATATTTTTCTCTCTCTCACTTCATTTCATACATATGAGCCTTCAGAAACATACCCCATTATCATAAACATCACATAATTATCAAAGCAACACGCTACAAAGTTTACTAAAAGGGACGTTTTGATGTGAGGACAAAACTAAATGAATGGTAAGGTCAACAGCACACAGCAGAGAGTACAACATATGAAAGAAGCAGCGAACTGCTCCCCTCATCAGCTGGAACCCCTGGCTGCTGGGATTTCGGGGCCTGCTCCAGTAGCTCAGCCAGGGGCCTGCTCCAGTAGCTCAGCCAGGGGCCTGCTCCAGTAGCTCAGCCAGGGGCCTGCTCCAGTAGCTCAGCCAGGGGCCTGCTCCAGTAGCTCAGCCAGGGGCCTGCTCCAGTAGCTCAGCCAGGGGCCTGCTCCAGTAGCTCAGCCAGGGGCCTGCTCCAGTAGCTCAGTGAGGAAAAATTAAGGAATGAAAGAGTAAGACACCTTCCCAGGTGCTGCATAGGTAACTGGAATTTCCTTTCCACTGCTAGTGGTCCGCATGCTTGACTGTAATGGTGTATGTATGTATGTATAATGTACTTGTATTGCGCGCACTTCCAGCCCAAAGGCTGTTCAGTGGCGCATGCAATAAATCT
>JAWQFJ010011007.1:50000-70000 GCA_034096865.1 Theodoxus fluviatilis
GTTGTTTCAAGCAGCACTGAAGTAATACAAATAGACTAAATGATTTCAAAATATGACAATGAAATGCTGGATGTGAGATGCAAACTGAGGAGTAAAACATGTTTTTGAACTCAACCGCTGGAATACAGTTTCATACTATTTGTTCAATGTCTTGCCGACTCAGAAAAACGCTTTGCCCCGTGTTTATCCTTGAGACGAAAGTTTAAAGGTCGATATCGGTCTTACTCAACCAGTGCTGAATCACCTGTTGGTTTTTCTCACGGGAAAGACATCATTTCCCAGATGTGCACCTCCCAGTTTTCTGTGATTGGTAAAAAGTGGGAGAAAAACGTTTTCACCTGATCAAACGTAAAACCAACAACAAACACTAACTATTCCCAAGCAAACAAACAATAAGCCCAGTCCCTCTCTCTGATTTTGGAACACAGCTGGGCAGGCAGGTTGGAGATGACTCCTCAACGTGTCATTCGACAGGCGGAGACATATTTCCTTCCTATTCTCTTTCGTACTGAACTGATGACCGTCCCAGGTCTCTTGTCCCTGCCACACCTGTTCGTACTGCGCGCCGCTGCCGTGCAGCGTCTCGAGATCTCGCGCTGACCTTGTGCAGGGTGAGACAAGGAAGTGTTTTGGTGTGGGTTACCCATGGCTGTGCTGGCCTAGTCTGATGTGCCGAGAGAACGTTCATTCGTGATGTTTGGAGGTGGGGAGAGGGAGATTTGGCGTCTACGGTAAGGACAGTAGTTTTCTTGGTGCTGAGGCAAAAGCTAGTTCTGGTGTGTCGTGTCTTTTCAACACTACATGTATAGCGCAGGGACGACGGCCGTGTTTACATGAGCGGAGGAGAAGGCAGCCAAGTCGGTTGACGAGAGCTCGGACAGCATTTCCTCCTTCCTTCCAGCTTCTTCTGTTGCTAAGGCCTCAGTTTTTGTCAACGCATTCCTCCGTCTTTCGCTTGGGCGCAATATTCGCGTGATACAAAGCCTCCTGTGGGTTGATGGTAAAAATAGACCCACCGCGTCTCCATACGGAATTCGTGTAAGTAACGAATGACATCGGGTTTGTACTTGCTGTTTCTATTACAAAGGCTGAAAGGACGTTAAAAATATGTCAGTCAGTCATTAGTCAGTCAGTCAATAGTCAGTCAGTCAGTCGGTCAGTCAGTCAGTCAGTAGTTAGTCAGTCGGTCAGTCGGTCAGTCGGTCAGTCAGACAGTAGTCAGTCAGTAGTCAGTCAGTCAATCAGACAATCAGTCAGTCAGTCAGTCAGTCAGTCAGTCAGTCAGTAGTCAATCGGTCAGTCAGTCATATATCTATTCACTAACTCTCATGACCAAAATTATTTCTGGACCTCACGAAAGACGAAGCGGACCCATTCTGTTGAGAAGTCGTCATGGTGTGTCTGTGAAGATGAACTGTTAATAGACATGGTCTGTCTCCTCCGAAGTGACACAAAAGCTGCGATGCACGTTTGCAATCCAATTCTGCTTTCATGTTAGCCACTGTGGATTTAGAATAACGTACGTAACACGTCCAATAAAGACTGCATTTTCCTTTAATAATGCGAGCATGTGTCTGCACGGTTTGAAAAAGGGGCGCCCAAGAACATTTACAGAGGCAAATACACATACGCACGCACATACTTACACACACACACACACACACACACACACACACACACACACACACACACACAGAGTGGATGCAAATCTTTATTTTGGAAGAGCCACGCCTGTTCTTGCATGCACATAGCTGTGGTCGAAGCCAGGATTTCCTCCAACCCTACACAGCTACAGTTTTGTTCATAAGCAGGTAGGCCTAGCATGCATGCTGAATACTCGTGGTATGCTTAGCCTCTTGAATACCAAGGTTTTATATCCCTTTGTAACTGCAATTTGTCACAATGTTTGCTTGTTTGCTTGTTTTGTTTGTTTTCTTTATGGCAGGGTCATTATAGAAAAATAATTCAGATGTGTACAGTACTCCAGAAAAACACATTATGTAAAACCTAGATTTTGCATAGAGAAAATCTAAACAAAACAAATGTAACAGAGTATCACCTATTCTTACTCATGTACGGAGCTTCAATAACTACCCATCGGAAAGCACTGAAGAGGTTAATTTCCATCCAAGTTCACTCAGTTCTCTTCCACAGTGCACCACCATTACAGTCAAGCATGCGGAGCACTAGCAGTGGAAAGCAAATTCCAGTTTCCCATGCAGCATCTGGGAAGGTGTCTTACTCTTTCATTCCCTAATTTTTTCTCACTGAGCTACTGGAGCAGGCCCCCTGGCTGAGCTACTGGAGCAGGCCCCCTGGCTGAGCTACTGGAGCAGGCCCCTGGCTGAGCTACTGGAGCAGGCCCCTGGCTGAGCTACTGGAGCAGGCCCCGAAAGCTCAGCATCCAGGGGTTCCAGCTGATGAGGAGAGCAGTAAGTTGCTTCTTTCGTATATTGCACTCGCTGCTGAGGACTGTTGACTTTGTTAATTCATCTATTTCTGTCCTCAGAGCAAACCTTTTTTTGTAAGCTTTGTAGCGTGTTGCTTTGATAAGTATGTGATGTATATGATTATGGGGTATATATCTAAGGGCTTTTCAGTATGACAAGAAATGAGAGAAAAAGAAAGAAATTTAATCATTGTCTCTGCTCTCGAGTGTTGCTAAATGCACACGTTTGTCCTGGCTTACTCTACTGTATAAGTCTCTCTCTCTCTCTCTCTCTCTCTCTCTCTCTCTCTCCCTCTCTCTCTCTCTCTCTCTCTCTCTCTCTGAGATGGAAGTCTACTTGTAAAACTGAATCAGTCACTTTTCTACTTGGAAGGCTGTACAAGCCAGGGTCAGAGTAATGCCTGAGAGAGTAGACATTGTATGGGCGTTCATGCTCTTCCAAGTGACAAGTGATTACCTCAAAATGTCGTCGACGGTGGGATTCGAACCCACGCAGGCAGAGCCCATCTGAACCCAAATCAGACGCCTTGACCACTCGGCCACGTCGACATCTATTAGACAAACTAAAACAAATACTATATATGTATGTGTCTGTGTTTAAAAAAAACATGAGGTCATAACTTTCACAAATTCCAGGAACGGCGGCTTACAAAGATGGCCGCCGTTCCTGGAATTGTGGAAGTATTGACCTTATCTCGGCCCTGGGGGTTTTTACGCACACATACATAGTAATTTTTGTTAGCTTATCTAATAGATGTTGACGTGGCCGAGTGGTTAAGGCGTCTGATTTGGGATCAGATGGATTCTGCCCGCGTGGGTTCGAATCCCATCGTCGACGACATTTTGAGGCAATCATTTGTCACTTGGAAGAGCATTAACGCCCAGTCAATATCTACTCTGTGAGATATTCCTCTGACCCTGGGGCGTACATACCTCCAAGTAGAAAAATTCTGCTTGAGTTCTACAAGTAGACTTCCATTTCTCTCTCTCTCTCTCTCTCTCTCTCTCTCTCTCTCTCTGTGAACATGAATTGTACAGTAGAGTAAGTCAGGACAAGCGTACGCTTTTAGCAACACTCGAGAGCAGAGACAATTTCTTTCTTTCTCTCACTTCATTTCATACATATAAGCCTTCAGAAATTTACCCCATTATCATAAACATCACATACTTATCAAAGCAACACGCTACACAGTTTACTAAAAGGGACGTTTTGATGTGAGGACAAAACTAAATGAATGGTAAGGTCAACAGCACACAGCAGAGAGTACAACATACGAAAGAAGCAGATAACTGCTCCCCTCATCAGCTGGAAGCCCTGGCTGCTGGGCTTTCGGGGCCTGCTCCAGTAGCTCAGCCAGGGGCCTGCTCCAGTAGCTCAGCCAGGGGCCTGCTCCAGTAGCTCAGCAAGGGGCCTGCTCCAGTAGCTCAGCCAGGGGGCCTGCTCCAGTAGCTCAGTGAGGGAAAATTAAGGAATGAACGGGTAAGACCCCTTCCCAGGTGCTGCATGGGAAACTGGAATTTGCTTTCCACTGCTAGTGCTCCGCATGCTTGACTGTAATGGTGATGCACTGTGGAAGAGAATCTAGTTAACTTGGATGGAAATTAACCTCTACAGTGCTTTCTGATAGGTTGTCATAACAATTCTGTACATCAGTAAGAAGAAAGTAAAATGTTGTTATATTTGTTTTGTGTTAGATTTCTTCTCTAATAATTTTAGGTTTTACAAACTGTAGTTTTCTAGAGTATTCTACACACCTGAATTAGTTTTATATAATTACCTATCCATAAGGAAAGAAAGAAACAAACAAACAAAACAAATAAACAAACACACTGACAAACTGCAGTTGCATAGTGATATAAAGCATAACACGAATAATCAGCTTCAGAAACTGCCAACATGCATGCTACATGGCAATGAACAAACTGTAGCGGTGTAGCGTTTGAGGAATTTCTGGCTTCGACCACAGGTTTGTGTGTGTGTGTGTGGGGGGGGGGGGGGGGGGATGTCTGCTTCAATCTTACAAGAAGACATTTTCCTACTAGGAAGGCTGTACGTCCAGGGTCAGGAAAATGGCTGACAGCGTAGACATTGTTCATGGTCTTCCAAGTGACAAGTCATTACCTCAAAATGTCGTCGACGGTGGGATTCGAACCCACGCGGGCTCAAAGAGCCCATATGATCGATAATCAGACGCCTTAAACCTCTCGGCCACGTCGACCTCT
Source organism: Theodoxus fluviatilis (assembly GCA_034096865.1). NCBI lineage: Eukaryota > Metazoa > Mollusca > Gastropoda > Cycloneritida > Neritidae > Theodoxus > Theodoxus fluviatilis. The sequence goes on from JAWQFJ010011007.1 coordinate 54,673, forward strand.
ATTAGATAAACTATTTTATAAACTATACATGTTATGTGTGTGTGTGTGTGTCTGTGTGTGTGTGTGTGTGTGTGTGTGTGTGTGTGTGTGTGTGTGTGTGTGTGTGTGTGTGTGTGTGTGTGTGTGTGTGTGTGTGTGTGTGTGTAAAAATAAAACAGGGCCGAGATGAAGTCATCACTTCCACAAATTCCAGGAACGGCGGCCATCATTGTAGGAATGCTTACATCTGATTGGTCGGTGGTAAAGAATGCTTGGAGTTAACGATTACGTTGTACGTAACCACAGTATGTCACATGATCAAACAAGGTGGGAACACTTGGTTACAGATTCAATTTTTTACGGTTGTTTCTAGCACTGTTGTTTCAAGCAGCACTGAAGTAATGCAAAAAGAATCAATGATATGAAGAGGTGACAATGAAGTGATACACGCGAGAATTCAACTAAGGAATAAAACAGAAAGCTCTGAACTCAACCACTGAACTACAGTTTCATGCCATTTTCTCAATTTCTTGTCGACGCAGAACAAGTATTTGCCTCTGTCAATCCTTGAGACGCAAGTTTAAAGTATTAGTCTTACGCATTCAATGCTGAATTACCTATTGGTTTTTCTCATCCCGGGGCGGGAGGCTTTACCCCCATCGTTACACACTTGCCTTTAAACGGCCCTTTTCAGGGCCACTTTGGCTCAAGAAAGAATACAATTGTCGGTTATTGTCCACACCTTTTTCTGAGGAAGTAGAAAGATCTCAGTTTTCCATGCCTGGAAAACATGGAAAAAACATATGTAATCTTGATCAAACGTAAAACCAACAACAAACAAACTATCCCCAAGCAACCAAGCAAAAACAAAAATATCATATTTCCTCTCTCTGATTTTGGAACACAGCTGGGCAGGCAGGTTGGAGATGACTCCTCAACCTGTCATTCGACAGGCGGAGACATATATATTTTCTTCCTATTCTCTTTCGTACTGAACTGATGACCGTCCCCAGGTCTCTTGTCCCCGCCACACCTGTTCGTACTGCGCGCCGCTGCCGTGCAGTGTCTCGAGATCTCGCGCTGACCTGCACAGGGCGAGACAAGGAAGAGTTTTTGGGAGGATTACCCATGGCTGTGCTGGCCTAGTCTGATGAGCCGAGAGAGCGTTCATTCGTGATGTTTGGAGGTGGGTAGGGGGAGTTTTGACGACTACTGTAAGGACAGTAGTTTTCTCGGTGCTGAAGCAAAAGCTAGTTCAGATGTGTCGTGTCTTTTCAACACTACATGTATAGCGCAGGGACGACGGCCGTGTTTACATGAACGGAGGAGAAAGCAGCCAAGTCGGTTGACGAGAGCTCGGACAGCATTTCCTCCTTCCTTCCAGCTTCTTCTGTTGCGAAAGCCCCGGTTTTGTCAGCACATTCTTTATTCTTGCGCCTAAAATTCGCATGACACAAAGCCTCCTGTGGCTTGGGGGTCAAAGTATACCCATCGCGTCTCCCTACGTGATTCGTCAAAGGCGAATAACGAGTGACATTGGGTTTCACTTGCTAATTTTATTACAAAGGCGGAATGGCCTTTAAGAGTCAGTGGTCAGTCAGTCAGTCAGTCAGACATTTAGTCAGTCAGTCAGTTGTCTGTCAGTCAGTCAGTCAGTCAGTCAGGCATTTATTCAGTCAGTCAGTCAGTCAGTTGTCAGTCAGTCAGTCAGTCAGTCAGTCAGTCAGTCAGTTGTCAGTCAGTCAGTAAGTCAGTCAATCAGTCCGTCATTCAGTCAGTCAGTCAGTCAGTCAATCAGTCAGTCAGTCAGTCAGCCAGTCAGCCAGTCAGTCCGTCAGTCATTTAGTCAGTCAGTCAGTCAGTCAGTCAGTAGTCAGTCAGTCACTCACTCAATCAGTCAGTCAGTCAGTCATTCATTCAGTCAGTCAGTCAGTCAGTCAGTCAGTCAGCAGGTAAGTCAGTCAGTCCTTCATTCATTCACTCATTCGCACGACCAAATGATTTCTGGACCTCACTTAAGGCGAAGCGGACCCATTCTGTTGAGAAGTCGTCATGGCTTGTCTGTGAAGATGAACTGTTAATAGGCTTGGTCTGCTTCCTCCGAAGTGACACAAAATTGCAATGCACGTTTGGAATCAAGTTTAGTTTTCATGTTAGACACGTATGGTTTTAGAGTAACGTGCGCAACACATCCACAAATGTTTGGTTTTTTGAGCTTGTCTCGGCACGAATTGAAAAAGGCGCGCGTAGACACACATATGCACACACGCGCACACACACACACACACACACACACACACACACACACACACACACACACACACACACACACAGAGGAAGCAAATCTTTATTTTGGAAGAGCCACGCCTGTTCTTGCATGCACATAGTTGTGGTCGAAGCCAGGAATTCCTCAAACCCTACACAGCTACAGTTTTGTTCATAAGCAGGTAGGCCTAGCATGCATGCTGGCAGTTTCTGAAGCTGTATACTCGTGGTATGCTTAGCCTCTTGAATACCAAGGTTTTATATCCCTTGTAACTGCAATTTGTCACAATGTTTGTTTGTTTGTATGTTTGTTTGTTTGTTTCCTTTATGAAATGGTAATTTTTGTATTCAGGTTTGTAGAAATACTCCAGAAAAGTACAATATGTAAAACCTTGATTTTTCTTAAAGAAAAGCTAACACAAAACAAACATAACACAATTTCACTTTTATCTGACTCACACACAGAGTTATGATGACACCCTATCAGAAGAGGTTAATTGCCATCCAAGTTCACTCAGTTCTCTTCCACAGTGCACCACCATTACAGTCAACCAATGCAAAGCACTAGCAGTGGAAAGGAAATTCCAGTTACCTATGCAGCACCTGGGAAGGTGTCTTACCCTTTCATTCCTTAATTTTCCTTCACTGAGCTACTGGAGCAGGCCCTGGCTGAGCTACTGGAGCAGGCCCCTGGCTGAGCTACTGGAGCAGGCCCCTGGCTGAGCTACTGGAGCAGGCCCCTGACTGAGCTACTGGAGCAGGCCCCGAAAATCACAGCAGCCAGGGGTTCCAGCTGATGAGGGGAGCAGTAAGCTGCTTCTTTCGTGTGTTGTACTCTCTGCTGAGGGCTGTAGACTCTACCAGATCATCTCTCCCTGTTCTCACAGCAAAACGTCTCTTTTTGTAAGCTTTGTAGAGTGGTGCTTTGATAAATATATAATGTTTATGATAATGGGGTATATTTCTGAATGGGCATTTTTTGCATCTGTTAGTTTAGTCAGTATAGTAGTAGACGTAGTAGTTATCCCTCCAGGTTTACTGGAGGTCCTACAGACTTTATTAGTCTGTCTGTGTGTCTGTCTGTCCCGTCTCCACGGCCTATATCTCAAAAACTACTGGACGGATTTCCTTGAGATTTTGCACACTGACTGGAAGTTAGGTCCCATTCAATATTATCAAATTTTCAGAATCGAGGTTTGAAAAGAAAGTGACTTTTTTACATTTTGGTGTTTCAATGAAAACGATTCAACAGACTCCATTTTGCAAAATCTGTGACGTCATCATTTGACGTCGAATAACGTGACGTCATTTGCGAGGAGATTTTTGAAGGAGGGTGAATAGAATAGAATAGAATAGAATTCTTCGGCTTGCTTAGGCGTCCAGGGCCTATCGCCGATTCTGGTAGTTCTCTGGCTGTATTTTTATTGTTCTTGGCCCGTATTCCCGATGGCGATTTATCTTTTTAACACTCGATTTATCTCCTATCCCCGATTTATCTTGACTTCGGTTTAAATTCTCCTATTCATGACGGCGATTTAGCCCTAAACTCGCGTCAAAGCAGAGTGTTAAACTATTCTCCCGAAGTCGGCAAGATAAATAGATAAACCGGGGTTATCGAGAGAGGCAAGATGGCAGCGATTGTGCTTAAGAAACGAATTCATGACAATCTGTTAAGGAAAAACCGAGTATTCCGAGACCGAAGGCACCCGTTAGAAGTATTTAATGATGAAGAGGTGTTCAGAAAGTTTCGATTCCATCGAAAGGAAATCTTGGCCATCACCGACGAGATCCATAAAGAAATCAGTCGAACCCAGAATTATTCAAAGGCACAGCAACCGAAAGAATGACGTCGTCAGGCACTTATGACGCTATCACGCATTTTGCACGTGTTAACTCTACACATTCTTTCATAGCCAATCTACACTCACAAACACAAGTAATCATACACGTTCTTTGCTACATGAACAAAGTTACAAACCACCTCCACATTCTTCCACGTTCGCAAGCACGTCTACTTCACATTCTTCCTCAACACCAGCCTCACGCCCGTCCTGCAAGTCCTTCTTGCGCTTAGATTTTATGTAAGCGGCGCATTTCAGGACCAACACACTCATTTCGGTTTCACTGAAGTTTTTTGCCCTTGCCTTTCTCTCTTTTTTCTTGCTAGCCATTTTTTTCTATCTACTCCACGTATTTAGATATAGATCAGTGTCTACGCGAAGAAAACACAACGTAACCACGGTAACCACATACGGTGTGTGCGTGAATCACTGAATGAGTACGAATGCACATGTCTGGGTTGAACATCTATAATACACTTCCTCCTCTGTGTGACTGTGTGAGTGTTAATTCAGCGTCTATGACATGCCAAAGGAAAGCAAAGCATGTCATAATAGGAGCTGCCTGAACCTATCCATCATGTTTTAAATATATGGTTGATTGTTCCTGGGCCGATAGCTTAGAAATGGATTTACATGCTTTACAAACACTCCGTCATAGCATATCTCTAATGGCTCAGCTGGTAGTGCATTCGACTCTTGGTCATGCATGACCAGGTTTGATTCTGCGCTGAAACTTTTTTTTTCTTCTCTTTTTTCGAGAGGTTGTGGTTTTGTTGTGTTTTTATGTGTGTTTTCCCCCTCTTTTCTCGAGAGGTTGCGGGTTCGAACCCAATCTTTTCTTAAATGCCAAAACCTGGAGGTTCAGCGCCAGCGGTTTTTATCCCTCCAGGTTTACTGGAGGTCCTACAGACTTTATCTGTCTGTGTGTGTGTGTGTGTGTGTCTGTCTGTCTGTCTGTCCCGACTCAACGGCTGATTTCTCAAAAACTACTAGACGGATTTTCTTGAGATTTTGCACACTTACTGAACGTTAGATCCGATTGAAAGTATCAAATTTTTAGAATCGAGGCTTGAAGAGAAAGTGTTTTTTAAGGTAGTACACTCGACAGCGCCTCCCCAAATACTCCATTCATGGAATGGCCAAATTGCGAAATGTGTGACGTCATCAACAACGTGACGTCATTTGCGAGTAGAGTTTTGAGGATAATGAATTTCGTACACTCGGAAGCACCTCCCTAGATAGTCAATAGATGTAAGAGCCTAATCGAGTCAAACTCTTTTCCTACGTTCATAAAACAACATTTGGCTTCTTCGTATGATGAACGTCTACCAGCAGACACAAAAAAGCGATACTACGCTGTGTTGGCGTCAAATTCATTCCATTTGTAAAACCGGTAAAGTATATGTACCATCTAGATCGTTGCCTTCGCTGGTTAAAAGCCTGGAATCGCCCAGCGAACTAGCTGAATGTCGACACAATCACGCGGCACTGTTGTACATTTGCAGTCAACGTAAGATCTCGTACGACGATTTGATTCAAGGCCTAGTGCTAATTGTTTTGATGGTCTGGTCTCAGTGTCACAAAAATATGATGATTTAATCAATCACTGATTTAAAAAATAAGTACGTTGCCCTATATTGATCGATATTCTGAGTGAAATAGATCTATTTCACTGTCCCGCCCGGCGAACTAGCTTGTTGCCGGCTGTATCAAGCTTGTGTGTTCGTGTAGGCCTACTCAAAAGTCAAAATCACAGTCGTCTCCAAAACAAGGAATAATCAGAGTAAGGGGGAAAAACATTTCGTTTGTTTGTTTTTTTTCTTGCAGCACTTCAAAGATGGTGTGTAGGTCTGTGACTGTCTGTCTCCATGTGTTTTGTGGTGTGTATGTCTGTGACTGTCTCCATGTGTTGTGGTGTGTAGGTCTGTGACTGTCTCCATGTGTTGTGTGTAGGTCTGTGACTGTCTCCATGTGTAGTGGTGTGTAGGTCTGTGACTGTCTACATGTGTTGTGTGGTGTGTAGGTCTGTGTCTGTCTCTCTCCATGTGTTGTGTGGTGTGTAGGTCTGTGACTGTCTCCATGTGTTGTGGTGTGTAGGTCTGTGACTGTCTCCATGCGTTGTGGTGTGTAGGTCTGTAACTGTCTACATGTGCTGTGTGGTGTGTAGGTCTGTGTCTGTCTCTCTCCATGTGCTGTGTGGTGCGTAGGTCTGTGACTGTCTGTCTCCAGGTTTACTGAAGGTCCTACAGACTTTATTGTGTTTTTTAATGCCAAAACCTGGAGGTTCAGCGCCAGCGGTTTTTATCAGAAAGTGTTCCAAATTAATAATAAACGTCCCTGGAGCTGACCCTTGTGAGTAAGGAAGCATTTTTTCGAACAATTCTCTCCGTTTCTATTGTTTTTAAGGACTTAGGAAATGTTTGTTATTTTGCATGGTGTCATGACTAATACTGAAGAAGTGTTGGGTCATAGGGACTGTTGTTGTTGTTATATGGCTCTGTGTGTAATAGAGTTTGGTTTAGTGTTTATTTACAACACGAACACTGGTATTCCACAGATGGATCCTGATCCGAGAGTGGGAAGTTCACAAGCCAGAACACCCTGGTGTGGTGTAAGGGAATGGTCCTGAGGTGTGTGTTCTTGTTATAGTTACACTGGACTCTATATTTTTGTTGTACTGATGATTCTATGTCATAGCCCTGATGTGTATTGGACTTTGCCATTAGTATAGTATTTCACCTTTGTTTTTATACTTTGTTGTTCGTTTTACCGTATATTGATGATTGTTTAATTTGAGTTAGACCCAATGTAGTTTCACTAGGAAATTGTATTATATCTGCAGAAGAATGTATTCCATATAATCAATGTAATCGTTATATATTTTGGTCTTTTCTTAATATTCATTATTGCTTATTATGATTGCAGGTTGGTTCAGAAAATAAAATAAAGAGAAGAATGGATTGAGTCTTTGGCTACTATCATCCCCTCCCCTCCTGTTTTTCTGTGGGCCATCCGTAAGCTTTCCTTTTCCGTTAAAACGTTAGAGGTCAAATGAAAAATCACGCAAACTGCAGAAGCTGACGGTTTCGTCAAATAGTGCCTTTGCTTTTCAGGAGGATTGCAGCAGGGCAATAGACACCTGTGTGCAATACCAACAATCCCGCAGTTCTGACTGGAACAGCTGATCAGCAAGAATGACATTCAGAGGAAAGAGAGAGTTCTGATTTTGGGTTTGATATGATGGGTCGATCCTGGAGGTACTGCAATACCAGGCCGACCCGCGGGTATGGAGGAAAAAGCTCCTTTCTCATGCCCAAGGTCCAAAATTCAGTTTAATATCGAAGTCCTCCAATTGAGGATGTATCAGATATTAAGCTGATAAGAACAGATTTTTTTATTGGTTTATGTTACTTTGATACAGAACTAGATGAAGATCGCCAGGAGAGTGAGATCGAGTTTCTGCATCACCAAGATGAGCTCCTGCAGCAGGAAAGACTGCTGCTGCAGGTGCAGATGCAGATCACGCTCCACCAGTGACATTACGCTTTCCTCTAAGCCAAAAGGCCGAGAAGCGATACTTAACCATCATTTCATGTTCTATATCAACAAAAACACGTCAATACTTCATTCTGGTAGCGTACACTTGCTTTCTTAACCAAACTATGTTTTAAAACAGGCAAAAACAAGCGTCTGTACAATCATAAATGTTCAAAACTCCACATGAAAAGTGGTAATATTCCTGTACTGCTACATTTTCCCTCCAGGTTTACTGGAGGCCTACAGACTTTATCCCTCCAGGTTTACTGGAGGTCCTACAGACTTTATCTGTCTGTCTGTCCCGACTTCAGGGCTGATTTCTCAAAAACTACAGGACGGATTTCCTTGACATTTTGCACACTAACTGGAAGTTAGGTCCGATTGAATGTATCAAATTTTCAGAAATGAGGTTTGAAAAAAGTTACTTTTTACGACATACATTGCAAAGAAAACGCTACAACAGAGTCCAAATGCAAAATGCGTGACGTAATCATTTGACGTGGAATAACGTGAAGTAATTTCGAGAAGATTTTCGAATAGGATTAATTTCGAGAATATTGGTGAAGGAGAAAGAATGATTTTTTACGATGCGGGTCGTTTCGTATCCTGGACGTTTCGTACCTAGTTTAGAAGCTATGATGAGTGACATTGTCGCAATAAGAAAATTGCGCTAAGACCCTATAGAAGGCAATACATTACGATGGGGCGTTCAAAAGGCTTCACGACCTATATATAGCCTCTCAACTACTACTACTACTACTACTACTACTACTACTACTACTACTACTACTACTACTACTACTACTAGTACTACTACTACTACTACTACTACTACTACTACTACTTTGAATAAACACTACTCATGTCCCTCCAGGTTTACTGGAGGTCCTACAGACTTTTTGATTAATAATTGCTTTACAAACACGTAGTACCGTCAGTTGCCGAATGGCTCAGATGGTTAAAGCGTTGGACTATTGTAACGTTAGGTCATGTGTGAACGGGTTCGAATCCGCGCTAAAACTTTTTCCCCCCTCTTTTTTCGAGAGGTTGCTGGTTCGAACCCGACCTGTTTTATTGGGAGTTTTGTGTGTTTTTTCCCTCTCTTTTCTCGAGAGGTTGCGGGTTCGAACCCGATCTCTTATTTTTGTGCCAAAACCTGGAGGTTCAGCGCCAGCGGTTTTTATAGTAGCAGACGTAGCAGTAGAAACTGTGAGCAGCGTTCTCTACATCCCGAAAAACCTCTTTTCAGAAGGCGAACACGGTTAGTGCTCGCCAGCATTCGCCCTCCTGAACCGAGGCGCGTTGCGTAACCTACCTGGTTGGCAAATAGCAGGCCGGTGTCAACATGTGTGTAACATTTGACTGTCTTCACATCTCCCTTCATCATGTTGACACCGGCCTAATCTTCGCAAGATCGCGCAAGGTTTCTAGCGTAAGCAACGCGTTCCAGACCTAACAGATGGAAAGCAATCTATTTTCTGTGCCTGTGGTTCCATCTTGCATTATAATGACAAATGACGTCATTGTGATGTCTGCGGTGAAAGAAGTAGGTCACATCTTCTTCATAACACAGTAATTGGGCCAAGGGTCTTTTACTGTGAGCACCTGGAACAAACACACAGCCACTGTATCTGTCCTACTCTCCCTTTTTGTGCATTACCATGATGCATCTGTAGATGTAAGTGATACCTGTCATTAGGCATACTTCGATTTATGAATGGTGATGAAAATGTTTCCTACGATGTAATGCTAGCAGAAAAGCATGGGGAAAACTCATGGCGATGCTAATAGGAAGCCAATGGCCAGACTGGGAAAAAAAAAGACAAAAACAAATGACAATGGCCATTGAGGTTACAATCACAATGAGTCCTTTTCAAAGTACTGCACTGCTTGTTGTTGGCATCCGTCAGTCTCGTGAGACTATGGGGTGTGCGCCAGGTTTGGTCAGTCCGGGGTTGAGAGGCAGCGTACTCTGTGGCTGTAGAGCCCGATCCTTGAGCCGCATGCTCTGTTGCACTTGTCGCAAGTGAAGTCTTGGCGCGGCTCTGTGGATGCCGACGCTATCCTCTGTCGTCTGCGTTCTCTCCTCTCCTCCCACTGCTCCCGTCTCCTCCTTTCGCTGGCCTGGATGCCAGTCTTGACGGCGTGTCTCCAGCTGTTGCGGTCAGCGGCTACCGTTTCCCAGTCTGCTGGGTTGATGCCTCCCGCAGTCATATCACGTTTACAAACGTCCTTGTAGCGGAGGAGAGGTCTTCCTGCAGGTCTGGATCCCGTTGCGAGCTCGCAGTACAGCACATCTTTGGGTATTCGGCCGTCATCCATCCTGCTGACGTGACCCAGCCATCTAAGTCGTCTCTGGCTGAGCATGGCGAACATGCTGGGAATATCTGCTTGCGCCAGTACGTCCTTGTTGGGGATGCGGTCATGCCAGCTGATGCCCAGGATCCTTCTGAGGCAACGCATGTGAAAGGTGTTGAGCCGGCGTTCTTGGCGGGAATACAGGGTCCACGCTTCGCTTCCGTAAAGGAGCGTGCTGAGAACACAGGCCTGGTAGACTTTCATCTTGGTGTTTGTCGTCAGCATGGAGTTGTCCCAGACACGCTTTCCGAGGCGGGCCAGTGATGTTGCGGCTTTGCCAATGCGCTTGCTTAGTTCGGCGTCCAGAGACAAGTTGCTTGAGATGGTGGAGCCCAGGTATGTAAACTCCTCCACCACCATAAGGGTGTGATCGCCGATGGAGATGCTGGGAGCGGTACTGACATCCTGACCCATGACTTCAGTCTTCTTGATGCTGATGGTCAGAGCGAATTCTTTGCATGCCTGGGCAAAGCAGTTGATGAGACGCTGCAGCGCCTCCTCTGTGTGCGCAGTCAGGGCAGCATCATCAGCAAACAACAGCTCTCTGATCAGGACCCTTTGCACTTTGGTCTTTGCACGGAGGCGGGCTAGGTTGAAGAGACCTCCATCCCTTCTGGTATGGATGTACACACCATCCTCAGACTGTCTGAAGGCATAGGACAGTAGCAAGGAGAAGAAGATGCCGAAGAGGGTAGGAGCAAGCACACAGCCCTGTTTCACGCCGCTTCTGATTGGAAAGGGGTCTGATGTTGAGCCGTCATACTGGACGGTACCGAGCGTGCCCTCATGGAAGGACATGACCATTCTCAGGAGCTTTGGGGGACATCCGATCTTCTGCAGCAGTGTGAATAGACCTTTTCTGCTGACCAGGTCAAATGCCTTGGTCAGATCGATGAAGGCGATGTACAGTGGTCGCCTCTGCTCACGGCATTTCTCCTGCAACTGTCTGAGGGAAAAGACCATATCGATGGTTGAGCGTTCCGATCTGAAACCGCACTGTGCCTCAGGGTAGACTCGCTCGGCAAGTGTCTGCAACCGTTTTAGCACCACACGGGCAAAGACCTTCCCAACGATGCTGAGTAGGGATATTCCGCGGTAGTTATTGCAGTCGCTGCGGTCTCCTTTGTTCTTATATAGCGTGATGATGTTTGCGTCACGCATTTCCTGAGGGACAGCTCCTTCCTCCCAACACTGAAGTAAGAGCTCATGCAGGTGGTGGAGGAGGGCGGTTCGCTTGCCAGCCTTGATGACCTCAGGGGGGATGCCATCTTTGCCAGGGGCTTTTCCGCTGGCCAGGACATCAATGGCATTGCTCAGATCGTCAATCGGGGGCGGATAGTCTAGTTCTACCATGGTTGGTAGGGCGCCGGTGGTCTCAATTGCTGCATCACTGACGACATTTTCCCTTGAGTAGAGCTCTTGGTAGTGTTCTGCCCACCTCTCCATCTGCCTTCCTCTGTCCGTGATAACAGCGCCGGCGGCTGATTTCAGAGGTGCAATTTTGGTGGTGCTAGGACCGAAGGCTTTCTTCATGCCATCATACATAGCGCGGACGTTGCCGCAGTCGGCGGCGAGCTGGATGCTCTGGCAGAGATTCAGCCAGTAGTCGTTGGCACTGCGCCGGGCTATGCGTTGGGCGTCATTTCTGGCCTTCCTGAGTGCGGTGAGGGTCCTCCCAGAGGGTTCTCTCTTGAAGTTCAGCTGCGCTGCTCGCTTGGCTGCTATTGCTGGTTCAAGTTTAGCAATTCCGGCCACAAACCAGTCTTGACTTTGCCTTTCCCGCTTGCCGAAGGCTTCCATGGCTGAGTTGTAAATGGCGTCACGGATGTGGTTCCATCTCTCTTCGGCGCTGTTAGCGGGGCACTCCTGTAGGGCCTCTTCCATAAGGTTGGCAAAGCGCTCGCATGCATCAGGAATGGTCGTCCTGTCTGCATTTATTCGTGGGCGTCCTTTCTGCTTGGAATGATGTATGCGCTTGGGTTTTAGACGCACCTTGCTACCAACCAGAGAATGGTCAGTGTCACAGTCAGCACTGTGGTAGCTGCGGGTTGTGAGTACGCAGCTCAGGAGAGGTCTTCGTGTGATAACAAGGTCCAGCTGGTGCCAGTGATGGGATCTGGGGTGGCACCAAGATACTCTGTGTTGGGGCTTGGTGGCAAAGAACGTGTTGGTGACGCATAGGTTGTGATACGAGCACAGTTCGAGAAGCCTCTGTCCGTTCTCGTTTAGTTTGCCAACACCAAAGTGACCAATGCTGGTAGGCCAGGATTCTTGGTCAGCTCCCACACGAGCGTTAAAGTCCCCAAGCAGATACAGTTGGTCTGTGGCGGGGATCTCTCTGATGGTGTTCCCAAGCTCCTCATAGAATTGATCCTTCGTCTCTGGTGTAGAACCAAGGGTTGGAGCATAAATGCTCAGGATGTGTACACAGCCAGAGGAGGTTGAGAGACAGAGAGAGAGGATTCGAGGTGTGCCCTTCGATGGTGGTACTATTGAGGGCAGTAGAGAATTTCTCACTGCAAATCCAACACCATGGATGCGTGGTTCCTCTGATTCCTTTCCCTGCCAGAAGAACGTGTAGTCTTGTTCTCTGAGGCTGCCACTCGATGAGAGCCTGGTCTCCTGAAGTGCGGCGATGTCAATATTGAGCCTCTTCAGCTCGCGGTTGATGATGGCTGTCTTTCTGGAGTCATCGACCTGACTTAGGTCGTCGGAGAGGCCAGGGCACATTGTCCTGACGTTCCAGCTTGCCATTCGCAGGATACATGTTTTTTTGCTTCTTTGTTTTTTGCCTGGTGCAGGGGTTTTACAGTCTGCTTGTCGGTTTTGCCTAAGCTCCAAGCACCCAATGAAGCAGGCAGACTGTGGCGGGTCAGCACCTATCTGGCCGGGGGCTGCCCGGATTGAGGCGGGCGGTAGCTGACCAGTGGAACTGCGATGGTTCCTCCCACCGTCGGAGACAACCCGTAGCGTCCGAGCACACGCCAATCACTCTGGACTTAGAACTCGTAACTGCTGTCTCCCGTGTTGTTTCTGTCACTGTAAAACAGCGGCACTGAAGTGACCTCTCCAGGGCGCGAGCCTGGGCAGCGTGTATGGAGATCCTGGGTTGCCCAGTCGACAGAATCCCCCACTCGGCCTCGCTGGTGTGGTCCAAAGGAACGCGGAGCGATACGTTTGGCACCAGTCTGGCTGCAGAAGCTGCCGGAAGGAGGTCAAGACTGACGACCAACCGCCTTAGGGGCTTCACTCCGGATTTGTGTAGGGTTTACTCCTTAGCCTTTCCTCCTCCCGAAGGTATCCACAAGGCAGCGGAGCCCTAGTTTTATTCGCCTCTTACGAATCGCGCAGGGAGACGCGGTGGGTCAATTCTTACCCCGAGCCCGCAGGGGTGGGTTTTACCTCAGAGTTTCCCTCTCCTAGACGAACTGCCTGACGAGGCTAACGAGCTCCATCTGCCCGGGTTTGAAGTCGGAGTTGTCCTTCTCCTAGACTGGTTGCCAACCAAGGCTTATGAGCCCAGTCTGCCCAGTTCCCGGTTATACCGCCGAGTGCTCGGTCGCACCTGCAGGAAGCTTTGTGAATAACAGGGGGACCACGTGAAGGTGTTCCTGAAGGAGCATTTGGGTAGGAGAGGCCATATGCGTGCATGTGCAGCGAGCTGCATTGCAGCAGCAATCACTACCCCAGGATGGGAGAGGCTATGTGTTGCGCGTCACCATCCATTTGCTGTGCGGGACGTAGGGCCCAGACCACAACCCCCCTGCACTGCAGCGTAATTATTATTATCAAAGCATAACGTGTGTCATTCTAGATAATTACTAGAGAGCACTCTGAGAGCACAAACCTCCACCAAGGAAACAAAACTACTCTTCCGTGGCCTGTCATATTTAATTCAGGCAGGATTTTCTGCCAGCCAGGCCTGACGCTACGAGGTTTGGTTCAATCAAAGAACTTGTCTCAAGTTCTTTGGTTCAATTTAGAGGCTGAAACTAGTGAAAGCGATTTATGAGTGCTAGACGCATACGACGACGTCATCAATAGTTTGACGTCATCAATAGTTTGACGTCATCAACTTCGTGATTTGCGATAACGTGTTTTTTTGGGTCATAATTCCAAAACTAGATAAGCAGATAACATCTCAAATTTAACGGAGTGTTCCTTGGGTGAAATGGTGACCTTCCACCAAATAGCATCGAGATCCGCTTTGAACAGTTTGAGTTATTTTGCTAACTAATTAACGAACCGACGGTGAAACATAATCTCCCTAGCGGAGGAAATGATGAAACCGTGATAAATACATGTATGTCGCAAACGTCGATGAAACATTTTACTTCACTTTCATCCCGTTCCATGCATCTGTTGTCCCACGAAGGAGACAACGATAAGCTCGTTGAAGCCAAGGTCAGCTGGTGAAAATGAGAAGATTTTTAATATAACACTTAATTGTCATTACAAGAGTACTAATAGGGGATGTAGCTCAGTGGTAGAGTGTTCGCTTTGCATGCGAAATGCCCCGGGTTCGAACCCCGGCATCTCCAATATTTTTCGTTTTTAACCCTTTTTCTTTTTCTCTCAACCATGTTTTATTGTAATGATGATGATGATGATGATGATAGGCGGTGTTTTATTGTAATGATGATGATGATGATGGTGATGATTGTTTTAATTTTTATTTTCGTGATTTTTGTGAAGGGTTTCGATGTTGTTATTCTATTTGTCGACAATAAATCTTGCTAGACAGAATCAGAAAACAACCAATGTTACTGTTCCAGGATTTAATTTCAACGATATACAAAACACAACACGATCGACGTTTCGAGTACAGACTCTTCAACAGGACAACAACACAAACAGGAGACAACACTTAATTCAGTGATCGGAAATGAAGTTATGAGGTGTAAGGCATTTTGTTGTTGTTTTTTTAGGAGAACGAATATGACGGCACATGTTTCAAAACAAATTCGAGAGCAATAAATTATTATGTTCGAACCATGGAGTTTACATACCATGGAAGTGGCAGACGTGCCGATTGCTTTCAAATTTCGAAGAAATAAATGTTTTCGTTGTCTCATCACCGTGGCAGAGTGGATTGTATGTCTTGGTTTGATATCTGTAGTAAACGTCGGCATTTATACCCATGAGTGTAACGATTTAGCAGACGACACACTTTTGGGATTCCCTTGACCTTCCTCTATGACTGGTGATGGTTATCTCCCTTTTGTTATTAATGGATTTTCGACCCTAATGCTTTTATGAAGTTGTCTATTCGATCAAGAGGGATATAAATGAATGTGAAATTATTTAGGGGATTCATGTATCCAAAGAGGGCCTCTAAAACTCTCTAC
>JAWQFJ010011007.1:82500-85856 GCA_034096865.1 Theodoxus fluviatilis
CAGCTAAAAGAAGACGGGGAGCAGCTATATATGCGCACACACTGCCATTATAGGAGACGATTTATAAGACGAGCGCATTGTAATACTATTTTTATTCGTTATCTCCAAAGGTGACCGTCCCACCTGCCCAGGCCAAGAACATTCCAATCGGGCAGAAAAGGAAACGAGGGCGTCCAAAGCAAGCCAAACCAGCCCTCATCAGGCAGTGAACCACAAGGATGCAATAATTTTTTTGCTGAAAATATCATTTTTTTGGTTAAAATCAATTTTTGGGGGGATGAAATTTATTTAGGGAGTTTCATCTCTTTTTTTGCTTGGAGCATCTACTTTTTTGCTTGGAGCATTTATTTTTTTGGTAGATCAGCCGATTTTTTAATGGGATATTTTTTGCTAAATAAGCAATTCTTTTGGTGAAAGCATCTATTCTTTTGGCCAATAAATTTAAAGCCATTTATGAACCGTTTACATGCAAACAGATGGGCTCTTTCTATGCACAGTCTTCTATCCAGTCCCCACAGCTCCGAGCCATAGAGCAAGGAAGGTTGCACCTGGGCATCATATAATCTGAAAAAAATATTCGTATTAAGAGTGTTAAGACTCCACATGGTTCTAAGTAGTTGAACTGTTTTCTTCTTGGCTTTCACCACTTGGGGGTCAAGGGCGGAAGATACAGACAGTTTGGTTGTGAACACAAAACCCAGGTATTTATATTGGTTGACTACCTCCAATTCTGTGCCTCCCAGGTTCCACCTTTCGCGTCGGGCCAGGAATCCTCCCTTCCGAAATACCATTACTTTTGTTTTTTTGGTGTTTATGGCTAGGCCAAGTTCACCAGACACGTAGTACAGATTATCAATTTGACGTTGCAACCCTGCTGGAGTGGTGGAAAGGAGTACAACATCATCTGCAAAAAATAGTGAAAAAATCTCTACCGACCCTGGCAGAAGTTGCACACCATGTCGCCCATGTCTGCGTATATACTCTGCAATGTATTCCATTAATAGGCAAAAAATTATCGGGGACTCATTTGCCCCCTGCCTTACGCCAATTGGACAATCAAAAGTATCAGACAATGTACCATTCCATCTGACACAGGCTTGTACGTGTAAATATACAGCTTTCAGCATATCCAAGAATTTGGTTGAAAGACCCACTTTTCCCAAAACTGTCCAGAGGCAACACCTGTCCACAGAGTCAAAGGCCTTCTGGTAATCAACAAAAGCTACATACAGTTTTCCTCGTCCCCTCCCATACACGTGCTTGACAGCCATGCAATGAAGTGTAAATATATGGTCTATGGTTGAATGATCCTTTCGAAATCCTGCCTGCTCGTTACAAAATTTGCTATTCTTCTCTGCCCAGTCTCGTAGGCGACTTGTCAGAACAGACATGAAGACTTTACTAACACTACATAGCAAGGATATCCCTCTGTAGTTTGCAGGGTCTGCCTTTTCTCCACTTTTGTAAATGGGAATGATCACCGCTTTGCTCCAGCTCTTTGGGAAGTACTGTTTTTCAAATAGGAAGTTAAAAAGAGCAGTAAGAAAGGGTGATATATAACTGCAAGCTAGTTTTAAGTAGTCTCCTGGGATATCGTCAATTCCCGGAGCTCTTTTATGGCTAATCCGTGAAATAGCATATCTCACTTCCTCTTCTCTTATTGCAGCATCAAGATCTTCGTGTTTAACAACCACGCACCCATCATTCAAAAGGGTCCCCCTTTTGTTCTGGCCCAGCAGACCCTCAAAATAAGTTTTCCAGTCCCTCAATTCAATTTCAGATGGATTAGACTGTCTAGTCTTAGCTCGTTTCACCAGTGACCAGAAGGCTGCAGGATTTTTTACACTGTTAATTAGGGTCTGACATGTCATTCTTTTATAACTATCTTTCTTTTCTCGTAACAGTTTTTTGTACCGATTTCTCAGGTCCACATATTGTTTCTTATCATATACAGAGCAACTTCTCTTAGCTTGCACTAATGCTTGCCTTGCATATTGTCTAGCGCAACGGCATTCGAGGTCGAACCACTCAGATGAATCTCTTCCTTTCTGCGGATCTACAGGTACAGTGCGAAGCATACATTCAGCGTTAGAGAGAAGCGTTTGAATAAAACCATTCAGTGCTATATCAACGTCTTTGTTTATCGTTTGAAAGCTTTGATCAAGATTGGTTCGAAATTCCACAGTCTGCAAATTTTGTATAACTTCTTGGGCTTTCTTGCTGTCCCAAATAAATTTAGTCACTCTTTCCCTGCTACACTTGCCAGAGCGGACAGTGTCCTTACATATACCTATTTCTAGAGGCATGTGACTGGATGAAATATTATTTCCCACTTTAAAACTGATGTCTAATTTGGTGGTGTTTGCGAAAACAATACCATAGTCTACAACACTGTCCCCATGCGAGGAAAAAAAGGTCAAGTTCCCCGCTCTGTCGTTCTTTGCACTGCCGTTTAGAATATACATATGATAAATTTTGCATAGGTTCATCAAAATCTTCCCAAATTGGTTTTCCGCATGATCTTGAGAGTTTCGGTGGGCTACATTTTCAGAACATTGACAGTTTGCAATTCCATCATCACTCCATTCATCACTTTCATCATCGCTCTTGCAATGAAGATTCCAGCTGCCAGTTCTGGCGTTGAAATCGCCACATATCAGAATTGATGCCCTAGGAAACATTTCTTGCAGTCTTAGTAGTTCTTCTTCCAGCAGCAAGATATTACACTTAATCTCTTTGTCCTTATAATAGGGAGAATCTATTGGTGGAATATAAGCACAAATAATTATAAGGTCAGTCCCAGTGTAGTTCGGTATTCTGACTATTATCATGTTATCATTGGGACACCTTAGTTCAGATACTTCCTCAACATATTGTTTCTTCACTAGCATGAGAACTCCCCCAGATCTTCGTCCATGTTTAGAAAGTTTTACTGCCGGAGAAAGAAGCACCATATAATCATCTAAGAAGAAACTCAAATCAAAATCTTGAGCTACAAATGTTTCCAAAAGACAACATACATCAAAGGACAAGATATAATTTAGAAAACCTGGTTCATCAAGTTTGGAAGATAATCCCTCCACATTCCAACATAGTATATTTAAGCCTGGTCTCGCCAGTTTACAGACAGAAGGATTAAAAGCATTGTTATTTTGGCATCGGCGCTCGTGAGAGACAGTAGTTACGGGTCGTCGGCTAGTTCGTCAGGTTGACTCCGGCAGTACGTCTGATGGGTCACTGTACATCCTCGCTTCTACAGTTTCTGCAGTCTGCCTGAGTCTGCCCTCCCATGCTCCAGTTGCTCCGCGTGGCACACAAGGTAGAGAAGGAGCTTCAGAATCTGAGCTCTCGCTGCA